>VZRN01001085.1:37734-215620 GCA_013397935.1 Dasyornis broadbenti | reverse complement strand
TTTTTTTTTTTTTTTAACACTTATCTTTTGAATACCATGTCTTCATCCAGGCCCAGGAATCTAGAAGCCCTGAGTCTTGCCCATCTTCCTATTTTCTATCAGTTTCCCCAGGTATTTTTAAGCTCTCCCTTCTGTTTTGGGCTAATCCTATTCATTCATGTAATCTGCTTACAGAGATCCTGAGTGCCTGATGCCTGGAACAGCCCGAGTCTGCACACAGATCTAGTTTTAAGTGACTTTTCCAAGAGTAGGAAGAAAGTGAATGCAAGAGCAAGGAATGGAAGCCAATTTTCTTGTTTCAGAAACTCCCGAGTTAACCACTTCTGCTCGAAAGAATCAAACACAAAAAGAACATAACAAAGGGGACTGAGAAGCAAAGCTTTCAAAGAACCAAGCCCAACATCACCCGTTCAGATTTCTTGAATGCTTCATGTTGCCAAACATTTATGGCTTTGAGCACTGCTGGAATTCTCTAAGCTGGTGGATAATTTTCCCCACAAATTTTATTACTGTAGAATTTGATTCTGTTACCCTTATGCATCTTGGTCAGCCCCACTTTTACCCCGAGGCTGAAAAGAGTCCTTAAGGTCTAAGGGCACAGAAATCTGCCAAGTGCAGAAACTTTTATTTTGTTTCCTTTTCCCTGAAAATAAAAGGAAATGAGCAGATGAAATGCACGTTGCTGAGTTTTTTGTTTTTTAATGAAACTTTCCTTCCCTTGTGATGATCACTTTTCCCTGCTGTACTACCCAGGACAAAGTCACACTGACTGTGAACCAGATCCAAATGAGAAATTCTCCCCTCAGATCATTTTCCTGCCAGGAAACGCAGGTTTGCTCCCATCTGAATGGTTCTTGGAGGTAGTTTGATTTTGGCAAGTCTTGCAGGAGACCTCAACGAGAAGTTGCACTGGAAATTTGTGTCTTTTCTTTTAGCTCAGAAGGATGCTTCTGACTTTTCAGTTGCAGATTCAAGAAGGCTTGATGAGGACCAGGGTGCTCAGTGACCACAGTCTGTGGGTCTTTCAGCAAAGAAATCTGGTGGCAAATAGGATTGGGTCTATATTTGATGAGGGTTTTTGAGGTAAAAAAGAAAATGAGAAGATACCAAGAGGGACTTTTTTTACTACAATTTAATATGCATGTAAGTAATTTCCACAGTAGTTTCTATAATGAGAGTGTAAACATTTTTAAGCAGCCATCTACTCTATTTCTTGGGGAAGGAAAAATACATAAATGAATAAAGCCAACAACAGTGAGGAAGAAGTAGTGTCCTGGCTTCTGATCAGCAAGTGGAAAAAGAGATATATATAAAAAAATGGTGGCTCCTGTAGAACATAGGGGAGAAGGAAACTCCAGTAAACAAGACAAAACAAACCTAATTGGAAACAGGGCCCCAGCAGCACTCCAGATTGGAAGGTAAGTGGAGGGAAGGGGAGAGCTGCAGAGAAGATTGGAAGAACTGAAAAACTCAAAGAAAACCAAGGGGAATTGAATAAAAACAACAGTCTGCTTATAAAAGTAAACAGAGGGGGAAGGGAGAGCATGCAAAGGGAAAACAGATGCACAGTGAGACAGTGCTCAAGAGACAGGGGGAGATGAAAGCTGTCTAAAACAAGAGGGAAGCTTGGAGGGGAAAAAAAAAGGAACAACCAAAAAAATCCAGCAAAAATGTTAGCAGGAATGCCTTGGTGACCTTCACACAGTGAGATGCCTCTGTTTGTACAGGCCCTGGGGAGGCTGGTGACATTTTATTGACACAGAAGGGTTTCCCACAAGGAACACACTGAGGAACTTGAAATACAGTAATGCTGTCTTACTCACGATTGGTTTTAAAGTCTCCTCCTTGCTTTGTCTCGGTATTACAGAGCTGAGATGGAACAGATGAGGGGGAACTCTGAAATTGGGTCAGGGTACCCATCTGAGTTCTGGCCTCCACCCAGAGGATCCAAAGAGAGTCTGATCCACCATCAGAAGCTGAGCATCCACTTCCAGTAGGCTCTGGGTGCACATAGGTCACACAGACTTGAAGCCAGGTCTACAAAATCCTGATTTCCAGGCATAGGCTAGGATATTTGCAGGAGTGTGTCCTTTCTGCGAAATAGATGCACAAAAATAACTTGTCATGGAAAAAAGCTGCTCTCTGGCTTCTGTGGAACCTTGTTGGAAACCCAGCGTGGTTCTGAGTACTGCAAACACGTGCAGAAGGTATTCTGATGTGAGAAGTTCCTCTGAGCTTTAAATCAAAAGGATTAGAGTCTTACAAGGCTGTTCTGGGAAGCTGTGCAAGGAAGTTTAAAATATTGCCCTTCCAGCTGTCTGTCCTTGTCCTCAGGCAGCTCATTTTGGTGAGTCAGGACAAACTGACTCACTTTTACGTAGATTGTATAGGACAAAGGGGAACGGCTTTGAAAGACAAGAGGAGAGATTTAGATTAAATGTCAGGAAGAAATTCTTCCTTGTGAGGGTGGGGAGACCCTGGCACAGGTTTCCCAGAGAAGTTGTGGCTGCCCCATCCCTGGAAGTGTCCGAGGCTGGGTTGGATGGCCTGAACCTCTGAGCAACCTGGGGTAGTGGAAGCTGTCTCTGCCCGTGGCAGAGGGTGAAATGAGATGCTGTTTCAGATCCCTTCCAGCTGAAACCATTCCATGATTCTGTGATTCTGTGACTGTATGATTCCATGGCTCTATGATCATAACAAGGCGTGGTAGACAGAGAGAATCTGTGCCTTTTTTGATAGACTCTGTGGCCCGTGTTTGACTTGTTCCCCTTCAGAGTTTAGGGATTTCCAGAGCTTTGGCGGAGTCTCATTGACAGCATTGGCAAAAAGAGCCAACGACTGGGTCTGGGAGGCCAAAGATGTTCTCAGAGGGGGAGCTCAACATCTTGCTCGGAATTGTGATTTTGGGTTAGTGCTATAGCATTAAGTGCTGCTGCTGTGTTATTCCTAGGCAGTAAAAAGGCAGAGGATTTATAGACCAGACTTTTATCTTCTTCCAGCCTTCATCTCTCCAGTTTGTCTCATTGACCTCAATGGCTACATGTCTATTAATAAAAAAAACACTGCCAGGAGTCATTCCTGTGCAAAAACCACTGCCAGGAGTCATTCCTGTGCTTGGAGACTGGCAGTCTGGTTACCTCCACCCTATTAAATTCTGTCAGCCCTAAAACTGCATCCAACCATCTACTGGAAGTGGTCCCAAGAGTGTGCCTGTTCCTGCACCATCCTTGCGAGCAGTGGGGGAGACACGGCAGCCTGGCAAGGGCCACCCAGGCATCGTGACAGGGAACACCATCAGGGAGGTCTGTCCAAGGACCTGGTTGTCCCTAAAGTGACCAAGTTAAAGTGCAAACAGTCCTATGACTGCTCACCTCTGTCCATTAGTTCTCACTGACATCAAAACCAACAGAAAATGGTTGTACCTGCCAGAAATAAACCCCAACCCTGGTACAATTTCTTTCATTAAAATAAAGAAAGAAAGAAATAAATAAATAAATAAATAAATAAATAAATAAATAAATAAATCCTTTTAGGACAAAACCCCAAAGGCATATATCGTTTCCTCACCTTGTAAAATTTCACTGGTTTGTCCCAAACTATGGTGCTTGCCAGGAGAATTTTGGAACAAAATGAAATCTCTGTCCCAACACAAGAGGAGTAAAATTCCAATTTCTCTTTCTGTTTTGTTTAGAGAAAGGTCATGAGGTTTTTGTCAGAACCAAACTTCCTCATAGCCTGTCTCCTAGAAATGAATTTTTGGATCACTTTTGTTAAAAGGACCAAACTCCACATCGAACAACTTTTGAATTTAGAACTTAGGTGTGGACATATTAACAAGTTAGGACTGCACATGATTCTAGGTTGAAGATTCAGACTTATCCAAATGTTCAGGGAGTGATCAGATCCGTGGTTTTGGTTCAACTCCATCACTGGTTTAGAGGCGGGGAAGAAATTTGGGCTTTGCTGATAAAAGAAACTCGCACTTGCATCACTTTATTCTGGCAATATGCTAAATACACCGCAGCAGACTCACAGGGCAAGGAAGCATTTCAAGCATTGCAGTCAGTTAACTGAAAGGAACCATAGGAAATATATACCAGAAGTTAATTTTTTCCAGTTCTTTTCCAGCTCTGCACCCTGCCTGCGTTAGCTCTTGTGCAGGGTGGCTTATTTTCACTCAGAGCTGTTTTGGAATCATTACAAAACACAACTGGTGTGCCACAAGGACGTGGGGAGTCTCTCGGCTTATATTTTGCAGATGTCCATAATTTTACTGGACCAGCAGGTGACCAGGATTCCAAAGTCACCTTGTGATGGTGATCAGCTCATGAACACAGGCAGCTCACGGTAACACATCGAGCCCTGCCCTCTGCCGCTTTCCATCAAGCCTGCCATGGATATTAGATGTTCTCTGCCTGAAATCTGTCCCATGAGGTTGAATTTCAAAATCTAATAGTGTTTTCTGGCCCTAAAAAAATGTGTCAATCCAGTGAGGTGGTGGTTTTGCTTAAAGGTAAAGCAATCCAGGGAGTTTTCAGGTCTGGATGCAACAATCAGCGATTATGGAGCTTATCTTGACATTTATTAGTTGTTCATGGCAGTGCTTCCAGAGAGCTAAGTACATTCCAGGCAGCCACACAGCATCCTTGGACTGCACCAGCTGGTAGTTTAAGAACACACGAAAACTGAAGGAAAAAGCAACAATAAAAAGGTGTTTTAAAAGTAGGGGCTCCTCCCTTTGTTACTAAAGTTCATTTGAGTCAATACTTGTCAGAACGTGGCAGTTTCTCAGAGGTGGAAATATCCATGGGGAAAGAAGCTGCAGGATGACCCAGATGGGCATGGTGAGGTCACTTGGAGCCTGGGCTTGATCCTCTGCAGGTGTAGGGAGTGCCAAAACCAACAAGGATTTTCCTATAGTTTGGGAAAAAAAACCCCAGTGCTTGGACAAGGAGCCTTGGTGACAGAGGCAGAAGTTGTGACCAAGAAGGACAACAGCAGAGAGCTGTTCACCCACCAAACTATTATTTTCCCTTTTCCCTTGGGGGCTGCTGTGTGACACAATGGAGCCTTTTCTCTTTTTCCAGAAGAAAAGTTTCTTTCAGGAGATAAGAGAATCCTCTCATTGCAGTGACTGTCACTATGGCAGAGACAAGTGGATGAATGGCCAGGGGAAAAGATCAGGCAGCTAAACACATCACTTGAGTCTTTCAATATGTATTTATTGATTTTGGGGTTTCCTCCTAGGTCCAGAACCTGAAACTCAAAGCTGAACTCTTCATCTATTTGACTTGGGTAGGTCTTTTGACCTTTCAGGGCTTTTCTGTTTGTGAAGTATTAGTGACAATACCAGGTAGCCTCAGTAAATGCAGAAAAATGTCCCCCCTGAAGTAATTTGCAGATCAGAGAAGACAGTATCAAGATCCAGAGATTGCAAAGGACTACGTAGAAATGGTTTTAAATAATGACGTTACTTTCTTGGGGTAATCCCATATTTCAGAGTTATCTCACACCACACCCTGTGCCTCTTCAGAATAAAGCAGTGACACTGGAAGCAAAACCCAAGCCAGATCCCGGCACACAGATCTCTGCCATTTCCAATAAACTTTTAAAATTATTTGAATTATTTATACTCATTTATTTACAATAAAGGAGACAGCTACAAGTGCAGGTCCTCCAGCAGACCCCCTAATCTCAATTTCTCCTGGCAGATGCCCTACATACAGACAAACTTCTTTTAACTAAATTTATGATAACTACGTAGGCTTAACCACCCGTGGCTGCTCTGAGAGTGCCAGCGCCACAGCTCAGGTGTGCTGAATGGGGCCCTGGATAAGCCCTGTTCCAAAGAAGAACGTCTCTGCTTCCCTGGGTGAAGGCAGCAGCTGCTGCTGCTCAGACCTGCGGCTCCAGGCTGCTCCCAAACTGCCAAAGGCATTGGTTATGTCTCTCTGTGCTCCTTTCATTTGGAGCCATAAAGAGCAGGGGCTTTAAAATATATAATAAATCAACAGATAATCACAGATGTGTCAGTCCAGATCCGACATCACCTTTTGTGTCCTAAATCCAGTCTGTTAAGAAGGCAGGAACCTAAAGAGGCTGCTGAGTCTGCGTTGGGGCACTCCCACTGAATATTCGGCAGCACCAAAAGGGTGGAAATGGCTCGGCTGGAAAGCTTTACAAGTGCTTGGAAGGGATGAGGGCTTGTAAGAGCCAGACAAGATGCCTGGGAGCTTAAACAATGCCGAGTGCGGCTCCCAAAGCTCTCCCAGTGTACAGCCCATCCTTTCGGCACAGCCAGAGATCACCCGCACGGCTTTCGAGCCCGTCGCACGCCTCACGCTGCATTGATCGTGCACAGCAGCTGAGAGCTGAACAAATAAGCAGCCGCTGCTGTGCTGGATGGGGGAACATCCTGGTGTTGCTGTGACATTCCTCGTCAAGTTTTCAGGCTCAAATGGATCCCACATGGGGGGAGTGCATCGGGCTCTGTCGGCAGGCGGGAGATTTGGAGGCTGGAGCGCTCCCCATGTCCTGCTCGTGGAAACAAAGCATCTTTTATGTTTCCTTCCAACCAGGACAAGGGGCTGGAACAAATCATCGAGTGACCCTGCTACTCCCGTGCTATTATAACGAGCAGCTGGAGGGGCACCAGACCCGGGCACCGTGCTCGTCAAGCAGGCGCTTTCCCGCTCGCCTTTTAATGGGATTCACTGGTGACACTCTGGGGGTTTGTCGCTTCTTTCTTTGCCTCCTACTGTCCAGAGACACTACCAGTAAAACCTCAAGGCAATATTAAAACGGGGAGGCTGGGCTGGCAGCCAGCTGTTGCTACCAGATGTGCCTGTGAGCATCGCAGAAAAAGCCAATTTAGCCAATCCGGCCTCTTCGCAAAGCAGAGCCCATTGTTCGATGGGGCGCAACAAGCAACTGCAGGAGGCTAAATAAATCCCAGGGCACAGCTATTTCAGGCTGTGGAAAGCTTCCAGAAAGGTGCTTATTGCTGCAAAGAGAGGCTGGGGAGCTCTCCGAAAAAACTGTAGGTGCTCAAACACTGGCACTATAGCAACAAAAATAAATCTTTGCATTTTTAAGCTCACTTGGAAGATAATGGGAGTGAAAAGTGTGTTTAAGGGACCAAAGTGAAGTTGCCCATGTATCCATGTTGGATAGGGTTGACTGGAAAATCACAGAATCATAGAATGGTTTGGGTTTGAAGGGATGTTTAAAGATCATCTAGTCCACGTCCTGCAATGATCAGAGATGTTTTCAACCAGATCAGGTTGCTCAGAACCCCATCCAACCTGGTCTTGAATGTTTCCAGGGATGGGGCAACCAGCACCCGTCTGGTGCCAGGAATAATGTGACCTTGCAGATGAAGCAGGTCTATGGTGGGGTCAAAAGTAGACGCCCAAGCCTTTTGCTGATGCTTCAAAGCCACCCTCCCTCCATCCGTCCCCTTGTCTGGAGCCTGTCCTGCCCTACACAGAAGTGGTGGCCACTGCAGCCCACAGGGACTCTTTTCTACTTCGAGCCACAGCCTCAAGGAGTGGCAATAAGGTGAATTTGGAGATGCCCTGCGAACCAGCTGCTTTTCTGGGCCTGCTGCCTCTTCTCCTGGAAAAGGAGAGGCGCAGCTCGGGGGAGGAGGCTCCGGCTGGGAAGGTGGGGAGGGTGAGAGGAAAACTTTGAGGGAAGTGCCTGAGCAATTTCACAGCAGAGGCAGCATATGAAGTTGCCTTGGTTCGTGGTCTGCACTCTGGGGTCTGTCTGTGGGAAGCCTGCAGGGGTGTTGCAACCTGCCAGTGCCAATAAACATCACCACAAGACCAGAGGAGCTCAGGGCCTGCAATATGAAAGGCAAAGAGAGGAAAATTAGAAGCAAAAATATGAAGTTAATAAAAATCCTTTATCCAATCAGACTCTAAGGAGAGCACAGCCATGGGCTGGAAGGAGCAGCCGGGCGCTCCGAGCCCTCACTTTGCTTAATTACCTAATAGCTTGCAGAGCCCCTCCAGCTTTATGAGTTGCACATTTACGTGCAGCTGTCCTGCCCAGCAGGAACCGTGGTTGCTGCTGGGGAGTGTCTCTGCCCTTGCCCCCTGCCTGCATGCAGGGCACTGGGGCTCCACGGCCCAGATGCTCCATATCTCAAGGTTTGAAATACCTAAATCCCTTTAGGTAAATAATCTTTCTTATAAACTGTATAATTTGCCTGCTAAGGGGAAGAAATTCCCCCTCCCCGCTGTTTGCACAGCAGGTCCTCTGGGCGGTTTATCTGAGCCCCTATTCCCAGGACAGAGGGTTGATGATTTCATGAAGATCAGAAATTGTGCCTGTGGCTTGCTAGGGGCTGGCACAGGCTCTGCTTTAATTTTCCTGCTGCAAGTAAACTGCTTCCCAACTCAGCTCCTGTCTCCTGCTGGGAGCAGCTCCTAGAGCAGGAGGCGGGTGGGATTCTCGGATGGGGCTCTGAGCAACCTGGCCTAGTTGAAGAGGTCGCTGCTCACTGCAGGGGGGTTGGACTAGGTGACCTTTAAAAGTCCCTTCAAACCTAAACCATTCTCTGATTGTATGCTGGAAAATCATTGAGCACGGATGGGTGCACTTTGCAGGACTGGAGGGCAAGGACAAAGTAGGGACACATATTCCCATGATGAGGGCAGCACCCCACACCCTGATAAATAACAGACTTGGGCACAGTAAATGTTTAATTTAGTTTCAGGTCACGGTGATGCAGATCTAGTGAAGATTTTCTCCAGTCTGGACTGCTGGGGACTGCTGAGGTGTGTTGTCTTTCCCTGTGTCATAAAATCCCTGCTGCCTCCCGGGCATTTTGTCCACAGGCTCCATCCCAGCATCCCAGTTTTGCCAGAGTAATCCCCCTGTGTCCGCATCCAGTGACTGAGCTGCAGGTACAGGTATTTCAGGACTCCTGTGCCGAAACCCTGTGCTGAAGAAGGGTTATTTGATACCTGCTGTCTCAGCATCCCCCAGGAAAAAGCAGCGGATGGAGACGTCTCTGATCAACAGCAAATTCTTTGCAACGTGCCCATGACTGCAGCACTTGGGCTTTGATTAACACTTCGCTTAGCAGGGCAAAACATAAAGGAACCACATGCAGCAGTGCTTGTCCAGAAATTATTACTTCTGGGCTTTGTTCCCAGGCCTTTCCTGGGGGAGGATGTGCACCCAGGTAGCCATGGAAAAACCTGATGGCTTTTTCAGGTCTCTTAAACCCAGGGGCCAGAAGTTATAGGTCACATGCAGGGATGAACACTGACCATCTAAAAGGAGCTGGGGCTTACTCTTGCAGCTGAGCACCATTAACCCCACCTGGTCATTAATCCCCAGGAAATTGAATCATATCACAGGACTGGAGGATAAATGGGCTGAGGGGAGCTTGTGGGATCACCTTATCTGACCCTCTGCCATGTCAACATCAGAGAGCCTTTGTTCCAACACCTTTTGGTGTTGAAAGCTTAAAAATGAGGAAGGAGGGGGAAAGAAGGAGTAAAATATAAAATGTTTAACAAAAGCTGGAGTGAAATCCACTCAGTGCATGCCCCACTGTTGTTCCCTCTCTGCTGGCAGCCAGGTGTAGGAATAACACAGATGTGGGTCCATGGAAATTCTTCGAGGGCTGGAGCCCCTCTGCTCTGGAGCCAGGCTGGGAGAGCTGTAGGTGTTCACCTGGAGAAGAGAAGGCTCTCAGAAGATCTTAGAGCCCCTTCAGTGCCTAAATTGGCTACAAGAGACCTGGAGAGGGAATTTTATCAAAGGTGTGGAGTGACAGGACAAGGGGAAAATGTTTCAAACTAAATGAGAAAATACTGAGTTTAGATATTGGGTAGAAATTCTTCCCTGTGAGGATGGGGAGGCCCTGGCACAGGTTTCTCAGAGAACCTGCGGATGCTCCATCCCTAGAAGTGTTCAAGGCCGCTGGGTTTCCCAAACACAGGTTTCCCAGAGAACCTGCGGATGCTCCATCCCTGGAAGTGTTCAAGGCCACTGGGATAGTGGAAAGTAGTGGCAGGGTATGTAAGTAAATGATCTTTCAGGGATCTTTTAGGTCCCTTCCAACCCAAACCACTAATGATTGATTCTATGATAACTGAAGAGGGAATATTTCTTATGGCACAAATTGCTTCAGTGAAAGACTTGTGTTGAACGTCTGATTATGCGTTAGGAAGGTCTTTCTGCTCTCTTCTACTTGAAAGAAATACAGCAAAAATTCAAATCAATATCGTGCCTTTGGTAGACATGTGAAAAAAATTCACATGGATGTGTCTTCTTCTGCATTTTGCAGCTCCACTTTCCAAATTTGGGCTCATTGAGAAATCATTTTATCACACATTGAAAATATAAGTAAAAGAAATATCTTTTTCATACTCATTGATATTTTTGAAATAGAAACTCTAAGGCTTCCATTAAATCCCAGTCAGTTTTAAAAGGAACACAGACAAATGAAAATGCTCAAGATTCAGAAGTAAATTTCATATCACCTGAGAATAAAATATAATAAAATAAAAATCTCTTTCTGTAAATATTAAAGAAACAGAGAAAAACTCATTTCCCCCAAACTTCTCTGTAGGAAACTTGATGTCATGGGAAGAAAAGAGTATCCATGACTTTTTGTGTTGCAGAAGAGGAAGATTCTGGCAGATACTTGCTTAACTGAATATATGAAAATATATGGATAATTTCTTCAAAGAAAGACTTTTAATTAAGTCCAAATGTATAATCTCAGGCTGCAACTGATAAAGGGTAAATCTGGATTTTCATACCCTAAGTTCATGTTTTGATTCTTATTCCCTTTTTCCAAAACATCTCAAAGCCCCACACTGGGTACTTCTGAAAACCTGCCCATTGTCTGAGCGACCTCCCCTCTGCAACTGAGCTCCTCTGAAAATATAACTCCAACTGGGAGAGCTGACCACGTCTGTAAATCTGGAACAGGTTCTCTAAGGGAATTAGATGTCAAGTTTTGAAAACATCAGTAGGCATTTAAATACCAGGATAGAAACATATAACCTGTTCCAGTGGAGATTCACCCTCTGAGTAAAGAATTTCATCCCAATATCCCATCTACCCCTGCCCTCTGTCAGTTTGAAACCTTTCCCCCTTGTCCTATCACTCCATCCCTTGTCCCAAGTCCCTCTCCAGCTCTCCTGGAGCCCCTTTAAGCTCTGGAAGGGGCTCTAAGGTCACCCTGGAGCCTTCTCTTCTCTAACCTGAACAATCCCAGCTCTGCCAGCCTGGCTCCACAGGAGAGAAGCTCCATCCCTCTGGGCAACTTAGTGACCTACTCTGGGCTTGTTCCAACAACTCCATGTCTTTCTGGATTTGGGGACCCCAGACCCGGATGCAGCACTGCAGGTGGGGTTTAGAGGACATGGTTTAGTGGCGGGCTTGGCAGTTCTGGGTTAATAGTTGAATTTGATGATCTTAAGGGTCTTTTCCAAGATAAATAATTATATAATTCCATAAATTGACTTTTAATCTTAAGTTGTCCCATTATCCTGTTTTAAAGGTTTTATTTCAGGCAATCCAGCAGCAGGTATTACTTGTGCTCCCTGCTCAGAGTAAGCAGAATTCGCAGAGTGAGTTTGGCAGGAGCTTGGTGGTTACACAGCCTGAATTCAGCTTTAACACCAGGTCTGACACTCGTGGCTTCAGCAGAGATGCAGGGATGAGCAACAAGTGAATATTTGCTCCTCAGTCCCTAAACCCATTCTACCTGCACGTGATGCAGTGAGTGCTGGCTCTGGCTGCTTTATGAGCTCATCACATGCGAGGATTTCTGGAGACAGCGGGGATTTGTGAGCCCCAGACACTTCTCAGTGGCTGCAGAGGGCTGACCCATCTGCTGCACAGTGTTCACTTACGTGGAGTCAGAGGAGTTGGCTGCCAGCTCCCAGCAGACAGATCAAACCCGCGTAAAACGAGATTAGGATCTGAAGTCTGGATGGAATTCCCTGACGTTACCCCTTAAAAGTTTCAGGTGGAGGATAAAGAAAAATCTTGTAACCCGAAACCTTCTGATGTCCAAATTGTTATGTTACATAGGAAATCTCCTCCTTTCTTACAGCCCCTGGTGGACTTTCACTGATGAGTGAGTGGGCCATCTGTTTAATTTCACGATTAACGTGTGTGTCATGCAGTTACAAACACTTTCCTCCCCGCGCTGTCCGGCTGCCCCTATCTGAAGTGTAGCTGATTTCAGTCCAAAAACCACAGCAGGGCGTGTAATTAATAAGGGTAATGTTGTGATATGATAAGTGCTGCAGTTTAGTGTGTGGTTGAGCCCACTGTTAACCCCAGAGCTGTTAATTTCAGGGCAATGTTTTAAGCTGATTTACATGGGAGATAAGCAAATTCATCTGTATTAGAGCAATAAGACTATTTAGCACTTATCCAGCTGCAGATCTTAAAGCAATTTATAAACATTAATGAATTAAACTACATGTTCAACGAGGCTGCAAACGAGCTTACCATGCTATAGCCCCATTGCTAAAAACAAAATCCAGAAGAGTGGGAGAGAAATCACTGTTTCACCAGCCCTGAGAGGAACTACTCCCAGTTTTTATTAGAAGTTGTAAAAGGCCTGTTTTGGGGCTCTGTTCTTCTTGGACACCTGGGACAAAACTCCCTTTACTTTGATGTCCATTCAATGCTAGGTTCCCCTTACAACTTAATAGTGAAGTATCCCTTTACCAAAATGGTGTTCAGAACACAGCACTGATAAATGAGGGAGGAGTGGGTGAGTTTTTCCCATGGTGTTCTGATCTATACTAGAAGAAAATGTCTTTTATGCCCTATTTATCTGTGTCTTCTCCGTCTCTGCTCAAAAACAGCACAAAAAAGCTCTACATTTTTCAGCAGCTGGGGGCTGTTCCCAGTGCTGTGTAATCAGTTAAAAGGCTCCTCGTGCTTTGCAGAGGCTCCAGCTCAGACCCTGAGGATAAATGCTCCTTCTTTTTAGTTAAAGTCAGGTAGCTCTGCAGTAAGCTGGCCAAACTCATCGAGTGAGCCAAAGATGTTTTAGCTGCCCTACAAAAAAGCCCTCATTAATTAAACAGAACTTGCTTTTCCATAGGTTTTGCAGGATGCAGCGGTGCCCTGCAGGGATTATCCCGTGGTGGGATGGAGAGTCCTCTGTAAGGCAGATGGAATGGTTGCTATAGGGTTTCACAGCAGGAATACAGACTCAGCTGGACGTGATCCTGATTGCTTGTGCCAGGCATTTGCCTTCTCAGGAGAAAGAGTAAACAGGGACTTCAAAGCCTCATGAACCTGCAAATCAAATCTATCCACAGCTGGAGAGAGCCCGTGCACAGGGGAGGATGGGAGATGGGCAAGATCAACCAGAGCTCAAGTCTGATGAGGAGCAGCTGAGGGAGCTGGAAAAGGGCTCAGCCTGGAGAAAAGGAGGCTCAGGAGGACCTTCTGGCTCTGCACAACTCCTGACAAAAGGGGGCAGCCAGGTGAGGGTCAGGCTCTGCTCCCAGGGAACAGGGACAGGAGGAAATGGCCTCAAGCTGTGCCAGGGGAGGTTTAGATTGGATATTGGGAAAAACTTCACTGAGATGTTGTTTGGGCATTGGAACAGACCACCCACGGAAGTGCTGGAATCACCATCCCTGGAAGTGTGGATGTGGCACCAGGGACATGGTTTAACAGTGGCCTTGGCAGTGCTGGGTTAACAGCTGGACTTGATGATCTTAAAGACCTGTTGCAACCTTAATGATCCCATAATTCTGTGATTCTTAGAGCAGAGCTGTGGGCATCCCCACCTCTGCACATGGATAAAGGGTCGGAGGAACATCCAGCTGGATTCGCAAGGAGCTCCACAAGCAGCACCAATGGCGTTCACCCTTCAGGTGTTCCTAAGGAGTGGCCATGTTTTCTGAAGCCTCAGGGACCTGAAGTGGACATCTCTGGCCACCAGTGTCACAGAATGGTGCTTCTCATGTGCTCTGCCCACACTTACAAATCAGAGAAGGGTGATGGCCTCCATTTCAATTCAATGATCTTAGAGGTCTTCTCCAACTTTAATGATTCTGTGTTTTAATCCCTGACAAGCTCTGAGGACAGGTCCTGCTGCATAGGGCATCCCATTGTTGTCTGAGATTCTTACGGGCATCATCTGTGATCCGCTGTTTTGCAGTGAGATTCACAGTTTTGTGTCAGAAAAATGTGTGAGGTGCTTCCAGCTGCAGGTTTTTAATTGCTGGTGTCACCAGAAGGAATGTCTCCTGGGTCTTTGTAAAGCCTGCTGAGAGATAGGGACCCACAGGGAAGAGGAAAGCTGTGCTTATCTGACTGGGACACTCATCAGAAGCGCTTTATGCACAGACAGAAAATAATCACTAACAGGAACTTTTCCCCTTCAACTCATCTGAAAAAGAAAAAAAAAGTGTGCCAAGAAAACTTCTATCCAGGGCCTCCTAGACACTCTCCCAGTGCCAGAGGATGATCTCTGAACATCTGTTACAGCTCTGCACATGAAAGGATCACAGGAACGTTCGTTTGCCTGTCCAGCCATCCTATCTCCAAGGGGATGTGCTCATGGCTGATGGAGCTATCTGCAGGATGTGATTGCTCATGCTGCACCCAGGTACTTGGCAAGGGAGGCAGCTGACGATGTTCTTGGCATCACACCTGCCCCGTGTGAGCAGCCATGGGCGGGATTTCTGCGTCGCTGTCTCCCTCTGCCCGGGATGAGAGTGGTTGTGAGCTAACAGCTGGAGCTGGCTGAGCCCAGCAGCTCAGGAAGGGGGAATTTGTCTCTCCTGTCAAGGCAGAACTGTGAAAAGACTTGCACTCAATGGGTTTTTCCTCTCCAGATGGATTGAAGGTACTCAATGAACTTGGTGGATGGTCTTTTCTTCGGATTCTGACATTTTTTAGGTAAAGTGTCCTTCATCCCTGGGAGGGGATGGAGGTGACTGGCAGGAAGTGACACACCACCCTGGCCTCACCAAACGCAGCTGGAGCTTTCCCCGTGGTTTCAGAGCAGCCTCAAAATCACCAGGGCATTGTCAGGAGCTGGGTCCAGCCATTCTCCTATTGGTTTGCTTTGACTACGAAACCCACCTTCACCAAAGCAGCATCCTCGCTTCCCTGGCTGCCAGCAGGACACCAGTTTAGATTGCTGTGAGTTTTACAACCACGCTTTTATAACAAATTGGCTTGAAATCACCCCAGAAGGGTCACTTGTCTGGAATTTCCTTTTTATTTGCCCGATCAGAACTGCGCACAATTGTCCCCAGGGCAGCTCTGCCAGGGGAGTCAGGCAGGGTCCTGACTCTTTGGTCATTTGTCTCTGCTTCTCTCTCTTAGCTCTTCTACATATTTATTTTAAATAAAGTGTTTGGGCTGTTCTTAGGACAAGGTTCAGTTCAGCGCCCTGCTCTATCTTAGAATCACAGAATCATTAAGGTCAGAAAAGCCCTCAAAGGCCATCAAGTCCAACCATTACCCCAGCACCACCAAGTTCCTCACTAAACCATGTCACCAGGTGCCACATCCACACATGTTTTGAACTATTCCAGGGATGGTGATTCCACCACTTCTCAGGGCGGCCTGTGTGACTGCCTGACCACTCCTTCAGTAAAGATATTTTTCCAAATATCCAATCTAAACCTCCCCTGGCACAGCTTGAGGCCATTTCATCTTCTCCTACCACTTGTTACCTGCAAGAAGAGAATGATCTAGCAGTGTGTCCATCTTATACTTGGATTTAAGAATTTTTACATGGTGTAAGCAAGACAGAGAACAACACCAGGTTTCACACAGGGCACGAGGCAAATGCCACACCAGCGACAGCTTTTGGTCACCAGTGGAAGGGGCTGGGGTTACATCTCATTGCTGGGAGATAAACCAACATTTTTTTTCTTGGCCAGATGCTGATGTGTGGAGTTGTGGGACTGCTTCCTTCAAAACAAGGAGACACAGAGCTGGGGCAAAACTCCATCCTAAATCTTACCAGAGCATCAACCTCTCTCCCTCTCTCTCTTTTTCTCAGTCTCACCCCATTTAATTCAATTCTTACTTTCCCATTTGCAGCAGTGTGTTATTTTTGTCTCTGCAGACACAAATCCAAATCCTGATCTCATTAATGCTAGTGGCAAAACTTCCAATAACTTCAACTGCACCAGGACTTGGCTCACTGTGAAGAAAATGTTGTTCTGAAGGCAATATGTACCGCCACAAGGCTTCAGACATCCATAAATCCATCAGGCCAATGAGTATTTCCATCTGCCAGCCAGCATTTGGAGTCGTGTGTGTTAACAATATGAGCTAGAGAGTGAAAGTTACCAGCAAATGCATTTCTGCAACCATTTCTCCCACCCTTATTGATGAGGTTTTTGGATTTACTGGCAGAAGGATAAAGAACAGCTTCCAGAGCACAGTAGTTTCTGTGTAGGTTGGCTCTTGGATGTCAGCAGGATGGACACCTTGAAAATGTTGTAGTAAGACCTAAAAAGGTTGGTTTGGTTCTAGGATAGCTGAGCTTGTTTTCCAGCTCTGCCACCGACCTCCTGTGTGTCCCAGGGCAAAGCATTTGATGTCACTGTGCCTCAGTCCCTCCACTACAACATTTCTAATTGCTATCCATCCTTTGCCTATGCAAACTTACAGGCAAGATTGTAAATCACATAATAATAATATTAATAATAATAATATTAATAATGAACATACAGTATATACATTGCATCAAATCTCAGCCACCCACATCTGGTCAGCTGCATTCTGGTAGGACTGTCATAGTTGAGCAGAACACATGGGAACCCTTTAGCTGGGGAGAAAAAAAAAATAACAAAAAACCTTTCCCTTTCCTGGTGAGTAATTTTAAGGACTAGACTGGTGGCAAAGCCAGAGTGCAACCTGGAGGCAATTTTGCTGGCATTCTGAAATGAGTTTTATTTAAGTCCATAAATGTTTTTGAAAAGTCTGTTTTAACACAGGCCAGAATGCCCTGGGGTGATTCTCTTTAAAGAGCTTTGTTTAGTTAATAACAATTTGTAAATGCTGTCTTTCAGAAGAGTCGATGCCACTATCTCGGAAAAGTCTTTGCAGGGAAACACAGGTATCTTGTGTTTGCTGAGGTGCTTTGAGTGTTCTCCTTTCCAATAACGCCTGTCAATGCCCCAGGCCTGTGTGGCCACAGTGAAACAAAGCTCTGCTGAGTGGCCAAGGCCTTGGGCTTGATTCACACATCCATTTCTTTGGTGGCATATGGGATGTCACCATGGGGAGCAGATGGCATTGCCCTGGGATTTGGGGAGGTGAACATCTTGGGGAACTCACCAGCTCATTTCTGAGCAAGGACAATCCTGAAAGACCCTGATACAACTGCAGCTGGATGTGCCATTGTGTGAATAAAGGACTCATCTCAGCTGAGAGGGAGGACTCAGTTCATGGCACAGAGAGGAACCCGCTGGGATAGGGAATGGTTGCCATGGGGATGCCCTGAACTGGGAGCCAAAGCCACAAATCTTGGCATTAATTGCCAGAGAAAGGAAAAGATCAGTTACTTCAATCTCTATATTTGTATTTAGCAGGAAGTAGGACTTCTAAGGGACCTTGGGAAATACGCAGAATTGCACTTGCTGCTGCTACCTGTCCAAGATTAGACCATGTGAAAACATGATCACTGCTATTCCCTGCTAAAATCCCATGGTTTGGTTTCTCTGCAATCACTGTCTCAAGCCTCTGGGTACTTTTGGAGAGCCCAGCTCCATCTTGTAGGGATCAGCAGCACTATTTCCACCCCTCAAAACTACTCCAGCAGGCTTCAGTTTGGATAAAATTACAGCCGCCATCAATCCAGGGCTCATACTCCAGAGCCAACGCTAATCACCACAGAGGGGAAGGAAGCAATTTTCTTCACACTTTATTACTGTGCAGCCCCGTCCTCACAGATCTCAGTGCTGCTCTTTGTTTTGCATCCTTGTGCAAAGGATGCAAAACCATCCAGTGATGGAAAGGCTGATGGAAAACCAGGGAGGACACACCACTGGGCTGCCCAGGCAGGATTCACCTGACCTAACTGCGGCTGCCTCCAAGCCTGGCTGATGCCAGATATCTTTTTCCAGTTGGTGGAGGAAGTGGGAGAGGGTCAGGGGATGATTCACCCCATGCTGAGAGCTGTCTGAGGAGCCAGGATAAATCACCCTTCGGAGGCCCCAGCTCTGCGTTGGGCGTAGGTGGAGCCCATAGGATTCATCCCTGTGTGACTACAAAATTCTCAATGGCTGTAGTGGAGAGAGGTGTTCCTCACCTCTCATGTTCAGCATGGGTGCTGAATTCCCAACCCTCTGCAGCATTTCTCCCTCAGGTGAATGAAATTCCAAATATTTGCTTTTGCTTAATACAAAATTGCCCCAAGCATGCTGCCTCTTAGCAGGTTGATGTGGGACGGTAAAGCAATATGGATGTGCCATGACAATAATAATAAAAATTGCTGGTTTGGAAAAGGGAAATGTAACAGCTGAAACTCAGCAGATGGGGCCAGCGAGAAGTCCTGTTCCAAAATGATTGTGCACTGAGATGAGGTGGAAGAGGAGGGGAAGTTTTATTAATTATCGTACTTAAACCTCAGTGCAATGGCGAACATTGCTGCTTTTTAAACTTCCCAGCTGTTCCTTCCTTTGTTCTGGCGACTGCTTGGAAGTCTGAGCAGTGATAAAAGGAAGGGCTCTTAAAGCAGTTTGCAAAGTTGTAGGAGACTTTAAACAGCTGGTATGATAAAACACCCACATTTCCCCTGACAAATGTAAGCTCCACCGGTAGCTTTTAGTGCAGTGATCTGTACCAGAGCCACAAAAGGAATCAAATGGTTAAGTGTGGAGGTGAGGTCCTGGGCTTTCCCAGCTCAGTAAAGATATATCCAACCAGCCATTATCACACAGGTGCACGTATATCATTCAACATCAGACATCAAGGAAAAATAATCGCCTGGAGCGAGAGAGTAAAGTTCAATGAAAGTTTGAAAGCGTTACACACCAGCATTCCTGGAAGGATAATCAGACACACACACACGCACAAAAAAAAAATTACTCCCATGCTTTTGTTTGGTTGATGAGTTTGGGTTTTCTGGCTGCATCAAATGAGATCTACAAATCCATCTTCATTAGACTTCTTCTAAAAACAATTGTACATTTCCTGGAAGCTCATCAACAGAGCAGCATTGCCAGGCTCTTATTCATAATGACCCTGATTCAACAAAGTAGTTAAACATGTGCTCTGGGACTGATGATTTATAATAGAAAATATAAAAGGAACTCAGATTTTTCCTAAGTTGTAGAAAAAACTAAGCCCAGATTTACTTTGCATTTTTAGTGAAAATTCTGGTCGATTCCTCTTTTCTTTGATCTGATTTGTTTTAAATGCTATGTCCAATATCTACCTATCTGTTATTCTATCACTCAGCATGAAGTCATGTTGAGCTCAAAATTCTTTATGACTCCACCTTAGCATCTACTGATTCCTCCTTCTCTCTTCTGAAATAATTCAAATGCCCCAGAGGCAGGGAGGGCAGCAGCTGTCACCTGTTGAGCCCAAGGACAGAGAATCATGGTAAGGTTTGGATTGGGACAGGCCTCAAAGTTCATCTATTCCAACCCCCTGCCACGGGCAGGGACACCTTCCACTATCCCAGGTTGCTCCAAGCCCTGTCCAACCTGACTTTAAAAAATTCTGAGGATGGGGTAGCCATAGGTTCTCTGGGAAACCTGTGCCAGGGCCTCACCACCCTCTGAGAAAAAAATTTCTTCCTAACATCTAATCTAAATCTACCCTCCTTCATCCTAAAGCCATGTAGGTAAAGGTCTTTCATGTAGGTTTAAATTTAGTTTTTATTAGCATAAATATATTTTCCTGTTGCAGTTTCCTCACTAGAACAGATTCACTGTTCCTGGCTGAACTGTGATCCAGCCTTGGTCCTTATTCCAATCACCTCCAAGGCATCAGCATCTACTGCTGCTTTGTCCAATTTATTGCTCCTTCACCATTCCTGTTCCTGTAGGATGATAGCCCCAACAGTGATTAATCCCTTACTACATCCTAAACTCTCTACAAACATGTAGGCAGAGATTAACATCCCTCTGCAAAGCCCATAACCTAAAGAGATTAAATAAATTAGGAGGTGAAGTGATTTGCCAGGAGGAAAAGCTGATTTTTGGATTTGCACCTGACAGCGCCAGGTCTCGGTGCCTGGTCATTAATCCCCTGTTCCCCAGGGGAGCACGTGTGTTACCTGCTGGAAGTCCACAGCTGGAAAACTTTCCAGCTACAGCTTTCCCATTGCAATTCTGCTGGAGACAGATCGCTCCTTGCTTGACACATGGAGTTGTACGAAGTCTCATTACAGAAAATGTTTTATGCCGTCGATCTTCCAAAGCGTCATCGCTGCCAGCAGGGCACTGGCTTCAGAATGGGTGGATTGTGCTTCCAAAAGCTAATTAAAATCATTAGTGGCTCCCTCAGATCAGCTGCCAGAAGCTATCCTTCATGACAGCAACCTCACATTCCCCCTTGTCTGCTTGGGTACATTTAAGAGTTATTCTGAAGTTTATTATCTACCTTTTTAAAAATAATTCGTGGTTATTTTATGGTAAGGGGAGACATCTTAAAATGATTATGTATACCCAGATAAGCAATAAAAATCACAGAGGTCAAGAAAGAGAGGGCCTGTTTTGAATGTTACAAGTGTTCTGTATCTGCTGCTGGGTTCAAGGCCAGAACCTTTGCCAAATCCCCTGAAGTCAGATAATTTTGCACTCTCTGCCTGTTACAAACGGAAGCCACAATGCTGCTCAATGGGAAGGGGATGGAAAGATGAAAGGCGAATTCTTAACCAGAAAATAGTCATGAGACAATATCACCACTTAGGATTTCTTTTTCTTTGCCCTGAATTTCTATTTCCCTCATCCTCCACCATTCCCAGCTTTGTATCCTTTGGAAATTAATAGAAATAGGAGTTTCATGCAGGCAAGTCTATGTCTATCTGTGATATGGATAAAAACTTTGACCAGGATTTATAGTGCTTACCTGAATATCAGAGAGCAGATCTGCATTAAGTCCCTGGACTCAGAAGGGTGGTTCAGTTCACTGAATACAGGCTGTGACCCTCAATAAATCAAAATAATACTGCTCTCCTCTGAACCTTTTCTTGCCCTGTCTGTTTCAAGTATATCTTATTTGCCTTCCCCTGTTGGTACAGTGGATTCTCCAGGTGCTGACACAAGGCATTTTGAGATTTGTAAGCCACCCTGCACCTGCAAAGTGCTGGGTGACAGCTGTGAGAGGTGCATTTGTTCCAGCTCTGGTGAGAGCTGCTGGCTACAGCCATTTGTATGGCCTGGCTTTAAGCTGAAATAGTGTAGATTTAGATTTAGACATTAGGAGGAAATTCTCCCCTGTGAGGGCAGTGAGGCCCTGGCACAGGTTGCCCAGAGAAGCTGGGGCTGCCCCATCTCTGGAAGTGTTCAAGGCCGGGTTGGATGAACACTTTGAACAACCTCATCTTGTGGAAGGTGTCCCTGCCCATGGATGATCTTTAAGGTCCCTTCCAACCCAAATCATTCTGTGATTTTGTCAGGAAAACTGAGTGTCTAAAACGAAGGATTTGGGGCTACTGTGAGCAGTTCTTTGTGTGGCAGATTGCTTTCATGGACATGGAAACTCATGCTGGCAACATGGTTTTAATAATTAAATTCATTTGGATATTTTATGTAGAGTGTCAGTTTAGCTCTGTGATAATAAATTCCAGTTTTCCTTCTGTTTGCAGCAATTTAACTCTTACTGGAAGAATCATTTCTGTTTTACTTCTGCATCCTACTCACTGATTAGCTCTAGTGCCATGGATTTATCCCCCTATATGGTTTTTAAAAATCAAGGGATCACCTGTAAGGTGGAGCTGCCCACTACATCTCTGCTCAGAGCTGCCAGCGATTCCAGCAGAGCAAAGAGCAGCTCCAAGTGGTTTTCCTCAAAAATGAAGATGGAAAGAATATTCTTTATGACTGTCTCCTACAGTGAGCATTTCCCATGGTGATGAAAGGTCCTCGTCCACTTCCTGCCTCTCCCATCTGGAAAGGGTGCGAAACAAGAACAACATTCCCTGGCTTTAGCTGTGTTGTTGCTCAGCCAGAATTTGCTAAAGTTCGTTGAAATAGCCATTGAAACCCAAATATGAACAGAAGTTTCTGCAAGCCTGATTCCTGCCATGCAGAAAGGCTTTCTCACACTGCTCAGTGACAGCCACCTCTGCAGCCATCCTGGAGGGAAGCAGCAATTTAGCAATCTAGCCACATTCATCAGTTCCCAGCAAATGAGCACAGTTGCTCTGTGCATCCCTCACCTAATGACAGGCTGCCTTCAAAAGTTTTACAGCTTTTTTTTTTTTGGTAGTAGGAAGCATCCTTCCAGTGAACATAAGACTATTTGATGTTACAATAAACCATTCTGCTGGCTCAAATCAAAGATGAGGCACCGAGGTGTTGTAAAAATCTTTGAGTCAACGAAAGACAGCTGGTTGAATCATTTCCCAGATTTTCATATGACTCATAAATTTGTTACATAGTGAGGAAATTCCCTGAAAGCTTCTTGGCAGGCACCACCAGTCTGACCAGTAGCTAAGAAACACATAACCTTCCAGTTACAGGGAGGGAGCGGTGTGGGGAGGAAACAAAGAACACTCTGCCTTTAGGTTTGAGCATGGGGTCGGTTGAAAATGCATTTCTGCCCCCAAAGCCACAATCCTTCTGCACAAGGGGACAGGACATTTAAGTGACAGTTCTGGGTTGTTGTGACAATGTCCAGAAGAGTCTTGTCTCCTCTTCCCTCTAATTCCACCCCACCGCACTCATGCACAGCAACACGCAT
Organism: Dasyornis broadbenti; assembly: GCA_013397935.1. NCBI lineage: Eukaryota > Metazoa > Chordata > Aves > Passeriformes > Dasyornithidae > Dasyornis > Dasyornis broadbenti. Next base: position 192,724 of record VZRN01001085.1, on the reverse strand, counting down.
GTCCAGAGTCCTCAGGGGTAGCGCAGGGTGGTGCAGATAAACCTGTATGGGTCAAAAACGTGAAACGAGACCTTACCCATGTTAACCAAGAGCCATAACTTCACAGAGTGGTTTGGGTTGAAGGGACTTGAAATATCAACTCATTCCAAACCTTTTCCATGGGCAGGGACACCTTCCACTATCCCAGGTTGCTCCAAGCCCCATCCAACCTGGCCTTGGACACTTCCAGGGATGGGGCAGCCACAGCTTCTCTGGGCACCCTGTGCCAGGGACTCACCATCCTCTGAGGGCCAGTGAAGCACTGGGACATGACAGACAGCCCAAATCCTGTCTTGTTAGGGCATCTAACTAAAGACAAAATTTGAGATGTTTCTGCCACCAAGATCCGCATTTCTTTGGGTAGTTCATGAGGAGCACCTTAGAGACCCTCTAAGGGGAAAAGCCTCTTACTGTGAGCTTGTGCACCCCACAAAATCTTCAAAGCTGTGTTTGGGTTTTTTCCTCTCACCACTGGCTGTATGTGGTCAGAAAGGGCTTCCTTCAAGGGAATCAATTAATTAGACACCTATAGCCTTGGCACAGGTTGGGTCACAGTGACGTGGACCCCGATTAAGCTGTATAAACAAATAGCAGTCACCATCTTGTGCTTGTGCTGACACAAGCACTGGGCCAAGATCTTGCCTGGCACCTCAAAGACCTTTTGAGCCTGGAGTTGTCTCCATTACCCCAGCAAAATGGAGCTTAGCCACAAAGCTCCAGCTTCAGGTGTTGCTGGTGCAGACAACTGCATCTGAATTTCTCAGTGATCCCTTCTTTGGGGCCACAGGAAATGGAGGGCAGGTTCCTCTCATCCCAAGATACTGAAGCTCCATGGGATTTCAGGTATCATGCCGATAATCTCACAATAACTTTTTTCATGGCCCTGTGATATAGAGAGAATAAACCCAGGACACACTGTTGAAAGCTGGGGTGTAGAACCATTAGTAGCTCTATAGTAAAACTCAACAATGCAGCATTTGGTTGTTCTCTTGGGTCTCTAAGCTCTGCACCTCGTTACCTTTTGAGGAGCCCCCAAGGCATCTGCAGGGCTCGGTGAGACAAGCTCTTGCACAGGGGCTGTGCATGTCTCAGGCTGTAGCACAGAAGCTGAGGTGCTTTGGGGTGTTGGCAGACAGGTCAACTCGGGGTTTTTCCCGGTCACTGGTACCAAACCCACAAACCCACAAACCACAAGGAGTAATTGAGTCCAACATGTTGGGTTGGGTGATGGAAGTGAGACTGTCCGGATTAGAGAGTGTGAAGATGATGGGGACCACCTTGAAGAGACTTGGGGACCACCAGAGAGGCCTGGGCTCCTGTCTGGGGCCTGTCAGTGCCGATATTTTAACCAGAAGCTGTGTGACCTGGCAATTCGCCCCACAGAGTTTGCACACATTTAATTAATTCATCAGGTTATTCAACAGCCATGGACAATCATGGATAAAAGTCCCGCTGAAGTCCCAGTGCACGAGCACACACGGGCCCAGTCACATCTAATGGAACACGGCTCCTGGTTCCCCAGATCCCGCTGTGCTTAAAATGGCCAAAGGAAACACAAATGACATTTTGTTTCTTCCCCGTGAAAAACACTTGCAAAACCCTGACCGGCAAGAATGGATTGCATTTCAGGGACTTGTTTATTCATCCAAAGCTCAAAAGATTTAAGAGTTTAAATAAAACATCTGAATGAGGCTCCGTGTATGTGAGGCTCTGAAATGCTCTTTTTAAGAGAGAGACGCCTGACGCCTTGGAGCAGCTCCTCGGTGGCAGAGAGGGGTTTAGCGGCTTCGGTCGGCTGCAATTAAAGCTGATCAGAGCTTCGAACTGGTTGACAACTCAGAAAATCGTGCCCAGTTCAGCCTTCCAAAATGCCTCTCCATGTCACATATTTGTCACAGCTTTAGCTTCAAATTGCAGCATGAAATACACATCCCATCGCCAGGTTAGGGGTAAAAATGTTCCTAGGAATTCAGAAACTTTACCAAACCGTTACTCTGACTGCTTTCCATATTAAGCCTCTTTTTTTTTCTTTCTCCCCTCTTTCTTTTGGTTGCTTTAATTTACTAGAGGAAGCAAAGGCAAATAGTTTAATCATAACCATCCCTAGGGGCAATTTAGAATCATTTTCTCATTAGTGCCTATAATATGCAGTATAAGTAATGTTCAATCAGATGGTGGCTACAAAGGCCTGAGCAGACAGTGAAATGAAATGCACTCCAAAGCCAGGAATAGCTGAATGAAAATAATCTTGTCATTTTGTATCTTGCTCCTTTGCTGGTGGGTGAATAGGATTCTTTTCCCCCCTTTATTCTCTTTCTGGTTTTCGGGGGATGAATCAAACTTTCTCCTAAATAGTAAAATCAAGTTATAGAAGTGGAGAGATTCCAAGACTATTAAGGCCCCAGGGAGTTCAGTCACAGACAGCCAAAGGCAGGAAGTATTTGAAGAGGGAGAAGAAAATAAAAACACGAGGGAGCAGGAACTACGTGCTCCATAAAGACGACTTAAGTGGGAGACATGTGTCACGCATCCCTAAGGGGGGTCCAACAGGAGTACCTGAGGAAGAGGTTTTTTGGAAGAGACAGTAGCTTCAAAGGCTTCTTCTTCCCCAAAAGTTTCTCAGCCTGTGATGCAATTCTCCTCCTCCCCAGTTTCATCATAACACCTTGTATGAGTCAGCATTGGAACACTGGAACATTGGAACACTGGCCATTTCCGTGATGGGTCATCATGGAAATGACTCCAATTGAAAAACAAACTACTGTTGAAGCTTCAGAATGGTGGGGCAGGAAGTTCTTGCACCATCTCTCCTGCCAAAGCTGGCACACACGGGATTGCACCCCAATAAATCGGTGGGTGGAGAAGCAGAAGTCAAATGCTCATTACTTGGACGGCCACCAGCTCAGTGGTTGCCCTCTTGCTCCTGTCGGGTGGGATGGGCTGCTCGGTGACAGCTGCCCCACATAACTGGGATCTCATGGGTCATCCTGACCGCGATGGGGAGCCCAAAGAGCACTGCCAAGCTAGGAGCTGAGGAAGGTAAATGCTTTCCTCTTCCCAGGGGAAAAATCAGTAAGACCCTTAGTTGTGTTCCTCTCTGTATTTCTCAGTAGGCTCTTGGCGTGCTCAGGGTGGTACCTACTGGCTTTGATTGACCCTGTCTGGGAGAAGGGCAAATTTTGGGATTTCCTGCTTTCCAGTTGGCCCAGGGTGATGATTGGGATTGGATATTGTCTCTTGGAGAGCTAAGTCTACATAAAAAAAAAAAAAATGTAGTGGCTTCACTGGCCTGTTTTTTATAGGTTGGAAGAGACACTGGTGCTGCTCCCAGCATCCACAGAGATCAAAGGTATGAAATTGGACTCCATAGCAAGGGGTTTTGCAGATCGTTTTTCAGGATCATTCAATGAGGGTTTGAACCTCCCAAGTTTCACTTAATTCTTCATAACTGAATAAAACCAAAAATTCAAAGTGAAACTCAACCCAGAAATCCACGTTCAGCTTGGTTTTGGATGGAAACCAAAGGAAATCATTTAATCCCAACATGGTTTCTACCAGAAGCTCTGCTTTGGACTGGTTTTGGTTGAAGCTCAGCTTTTGCTTCCCTTTGCTGAACGGTTCATGTAAACTATGGGATAAGAAGAAACAAATTCAGGAAATACTTGTGTATTTTGCTTTAACGGTTCAAAAATATTACTGAATTCTATCAAACACATCAGTTCCATGAAACTCCAGAAAATACATCAGTCCAAACTCGCCGTAAGTTGGAAAGAAGAGAAATTTGTCACTGTTTATCTTCAACACAAATACAGATACCCCAGCGCTGGAAGAACTTGGATATGTAGCCCGCATTTTTTTCCCATAGGTGGGGGAAAAAAGACAACTTCAGAAAAGATTATTTGATTTGATAAACAAAAATGAAAGTCTTAATTAATGCCATAAACAAGCTTTCCTCTCACTTTTACAAAGTCTGAAGGAAGGAAAAGCATCGTATTTACTGCTACAAGAGACTTGGAGGATTTTTTTCCCCAAGAGCTCAAAAATGATGCTGTTAAACAAATGTCCTTTTGGGCAATAGACTTCAAGCAATTAAGGACAAGGCTAATTATTGTCTTATCTCATGGATCATGGCAAGGAAAACTCTTTTAAATAGGAAGATGGCAGGACTATTCAGAGAGTATGTGAATAGTGAGTAATGGGCATGGAAAATGGATGTTTCTTATTTTAGTGTGTGTTTGTGTAAGTCCCACGAGGGACTGTCACAAGGGGCAAGTTTACAAGACGGGCTTGTCTGGCTCATATCCTCTTGACCATGAGAATGTGGAGCTTCATAGGAAGGGACAAGAAACCATAATTTACACTTATGGGATGAGCAGTTTTTTAGTTCAGCCAACAATTAGGGGCAGCTTGAACTCAGAGGATGAAGTTCTTGCTCCTTTGGGCTCACAGATGATTTGGGGACTGTAGATCTGGATTATTGAAGGCCAGGCTGGACAGGGCTAGGAGCAACCTGGTCCAGTGGAAGGTGTCCCTTCCCCTGGCAGGGGATGGAATGAGACGATCTTTCAGGTCTCTTCCACCCCAAACCATTCTGTGATTCTGTGATTCCATGATACTACTCTAAACTGGTATTACCCCTTAGGCATTCTGGGTGGCAAAAATACTTGTTTACAGAGTTTGGGATATGACTGTTACTCCACGGGGAACTCTGGGCATCTGCAAGCTGTGTGCTTGGCAAACTCACACCCTGGAGATATTTCGTGGAAATTCCACTTACTGGTTTTTTGGTTGTTTCTCCACAAATTCCTTGTTAATACATTCTCCACTAATAAATATTTTCATTGCTCAACCAGCTCTGTAGAAAACAAAAGTACTGTTGGGGGAGTGTTTGATTGCAACATTTCTTTCTACAGAAATAATTATCATCCAATAAAGTTGGAAGGATCTTGGCAGAGTAAAATCCTCTACTGGGATTGGATCCTCTTGAAAAGACTCAAATTAATTTTGCCATTGCCATGATTTGATTAGATCTTGTTTCACATGTGGTTGAGCTTCAAAACGGAGATTTATATCTGTGCAGCTAACCTGTGTAACAGCACTTGTTGCTCCTTTTAACTTTATTTAATACACTGAATGCAGTATATAAGCACATTTTAAAGCATGTAAAAAAGCAAACCTAAGGAAAATATTTAAAATACTGACTCACACACATGATGTTTTTGTGCTTCTCTTCTTACTGTGTCTGCAAAAACATAATGTGTTTTGGCCAGGCCATTGTCAGAACAGACAGAGATTAATTACTGCAGCCATTTGTTCTGTTACAGAAAAGATAAAAATAACTCATGAGTCATGACAACAGTGAACACTGTGGAGCCAAATCCTGCGTCCTATTTGCCATTTTCTAGCCTCAGTGTAGAAGAAGAGATGTGATTTTGAGAAATGACCCGACACTATCTTTAGTCCCTCTGTGGTGTTTGCACAGCCAGGGAAGCCAGCGCCTGGCACTGCCTCTAAGGACACGCAGATGTGATTCAGGGGAGAGTGTCCTGCTGCAGGCTGTGGAGTGAGGCCACACCTCGAATCCTGGGTCCGGTTTTGGGACTTTGAGGGGCTGGAGTGTGTGCAGAGAGGGGCAACCGAGCTGGGAAAGGGTCTGGAGCTCCGAGAGTGGCTGAGGGAGCTGGCGGGGCTCAGCCTGGAGAAAAGAAGCCTCAGGGGGAACCTTCTGGCTCCCCACAATTCCCTGACAGGAGAGGGCAGCCAGGGGGTTTGGGCTCTGCTCCGAGGGAACAAGGACAGGACAAGAGGAAAATGACCTCAAGTTGCATCAGGAGAGGTTTAGATCAGACATTTGGTAAAATTTCTTCACAGAAAGGGTGGTCAGACACTGGAACAGGCTGCCCAGGGAAGTGGCGTAGCCACCATCCCTGGAAGTGTTCAGAAATTGTGTGGATGTGGCACTTAGGGACATGGTTTAGTGCTGAACATGATTGTGGTGCTGGGTTGATGGTTGGACTCGATGATCTTAGAGATCTTTTCCAACCTTAATGATTCTCAGATTCTATAAAATCCACAGTTGTGCTATAATAAGCATGAAATACATGAACATGACATACATGTGTCACCAGTGTGCCGGAGCCGGGGTCTGTGTTGTGTGCTCACTTTGCACCATGGATTCCTAAGCTTTCCTCAGACATTAGCAGGGGCCAGGGCAAATTTTTGACATAGATATCATCCTGGGAGAACCAATTTAATAAGGCCATGGACATACTCCATGCAAGAGACAGGGATAGGTGTGGTTTAGTCTCCTGGCACAGATAATAGAATCATGGAATCATAGAATATCCTGAGTTGGAAGGGGCCCACAAGGATCATTGCATTCAGCTTTTGTTCCTGTACAGGACAAGCCCAACAATCCCATGTGCCTGACAGCATTGTCCAAATGCTACATGAGCTCTGTCAGGTTTGATGCTGTCACCACTTCCCTGGGGAGCCTGTTCCAGTGTCCAACCCCACTCTGGGGATAGAACCTTTTCCTAATGCCCAACCTAAACCTTCCCGACTCAGCTTCAGGCCATTGCCTTGTGTCCTGTCACTGTCACCACACAGATCAGTGCCTGCCCCTCCTCTTCCCCTCGTGAAGAACTTGTAACTGCAGTGAGGTCTCCCCTCAGTCTCCTCTTCTCCAGACTGAACTGACCAAGTGACCTCAGCTGCTCCAGACACGGCCATGCTCTGCACAGAGCTCCCTGTGACCTCAGAGGGGACAGCCAGCAAGCAGGGAGCAGCTCTGGGCTCCACAGACTGCTCAGACATTTTTCTTTTAACAGTGACTGGATATAATAAACAAAGACAAATCTGACTGGAGTCTCCCAAACTCTTCCTTGAAGTGCTCCTGTCTGCCTGGCCTGGGAAGGGGTGAAGAGGAGTCAACTGCCTTGTTGCTACAGTGCAAAATTGGGCAGCTCCTGGTCCAGGCACTGCTCAGCAGCAGAGAGTTATGATGATGAGTCTCTTCCAGCTGTGCCTGTCCCTTCCCTGTTTTTTATTGGGCCAAGTTCTCTGTTGAGGAGCTTGTGCCAAGGATGGCCAAAGACCAAACACGTCACCTGAGCCCCATCACCCCTGGGAGTGCGGTGATGCCAGACAGAAGGCATCTGAGGTCAGCCCTGCATGTGTTACATGAGCAGAGAAGCATCAGGACTCACTTTTTATTATTTTTTTTTAAATTTTGCTGGCACACGTCTTGTGTGTCAGGTCATTCCTTCACACATGCACATGTGTGCACTTCATTACAGCTCCTTGTCTCCCTCCCTTCCTCCGCCTTGCCCGGCTTCCCTGCAGTATCCTCCTTCCACCCTGGGGCTTGGAAGCTGCACTCAGCCTCTGCAGGGAAACTGCTTCCAGCTGTGTGCTGTGACAGGCTCTCAGCCGCTCTGCAGCTGTTCCTGGGCTCCTGCTCCCTAATCCAAGGGGATGGGTGGAGAGAGGCTGCTCCGTGCTGCTGACTGCCTTCTGAAGCAGTTGCCTGAGCTGGGTTTGGAGCCCACCCTGTGCCTGAGAGTTTTGTCCAAATGCTCTTTGAGTTCTGGCAGGCTCGGTGCTGTGACCACTTCCCTGGAGAGCCTGTTCAGTGTCCAACCACCCTCTGACTGAGGAACCTTCTCCTAATATCCAACCTAAACCTCCCCTGGCACAACTTCCAGCCATTCCCTCGGGTCCTGTCACTGGTCACCAGTGAAGAGATCAGCGCCTGTCCCTCCTCTTCCTCTCCTGAGAAAGATGTAAACCACTGTCCTGGTAGGTAGGAAGGTGCCTCCCACCCAGCTGACATCTCTTGACCACCCCTGGCCACGCCACTATTTGTGGTCACTTTTTGCTTGGTGCTTCCAAGGACATGTGTCTGCCTGGCTCAAGCTGCTCCATGAACCCGTGTCCTTCTGGCTGATTCAGCAGCTTTTTCAATTACAGTCACAGCCACAGGGGCTTGGCCACACTCCTGCAATGCCTCGTTCCTGCTGGAAGCAGGGGAGGCAGGCAGACGTTTGTGCATTCTCTGGTGATGCACAATCCACGTCCTGTGGTCACTGGGTAGCTGTAAAATTAAATCAGATCCTTGCTGTTAACCAAAAGGCATCTGCAATGAAAGGAAGTTAAATACAGAGCTGGAGGGGTTGTTTTGCTGCTAACAACACATTACAGGACCTGCTAGGAAATCAAATTCACTGTTCCATCTTTGCCCACATGATTAAGTTCACCCCCAGCTTAATGTGATTTAGGATTAGGTGGGATATTTTATATTGATTGCAGGTTCAAGGATCCCTTTTTTTACCCTGGACTTTGGTAACATTGTCATTATTAAGAATGACAGAATAAAATGACCTCAAGTTGCACCAGGAGAGGTTTAGATCAGACATTTGGTAAAATTTCTTCACAGAAAGGGTGGTCAGACACTGGAACAGGCTGCCCAGGGAAGTGGCGTAGCCACCATCCCTGGAAGTGTTCAGAAATTGTGTGGATGTGGCACTTAGGGACATGGTTTAGTGCTGAACATGATTGTGGTGCTGGGTTGATGGTTGGACTCGATGATCTTAGAGATCTTCTCCAACCTTAATGATTCTCAGATTCTATAAAATCCACAGATGTGCTATAATAAGCATGAAGTGCATAAAATAAATTTTTTTTCCCTGCTGTATAAACCTTCCATCAGGTAGAGAACGGCCAGCTACTCCCACCTTCCTATCTAGACACCAGGCAGGACGCTAGAGCCAAAAATTTCTGTCTTCACCAGAATTTGGGTGCTTTCCAGCAGTGATGTCGGGTGGTTGATCCCTGGGACTGGCAAAAGTGCGACCAAAGATCTGGACCTGCCAATCCAGGACAGGGCTGAAGATTTGGCATCTCCCCTGGAAAGGAACTTTGTCATAGTGAAATGACACAGTTGTGACTAAACATCTGCTACAATGGGGACAGAAACTGCTCAGGGCCCTCTAAAGCAATGACCAACCATTTATTGTGTGGGGTGAAAACACCTCACAGGTGTTCCCACCAAACTACTGCTCCTGCTTTTGTCTTGTTTTCCTCTAAACTTGAAGCAAGATGACCACCATTGCCTCTTTTCAGCTAAAGCACCAGGAAAATAGGGAGCAAAAATCCTTGAGGTCGCTGTTGGAGCCAGGATGAGCTAAGGATGTAGAAGCAGCAGTTTGAAGGGAGAATATCTTTGAATAAACCAGCTGGAACACCTCCCAGGGAAGTGAGTTTCAGAGTTCAGGACTTTGTAAGTATCTGCCTTCTCCACCTATAATGGTCTAATGAAAGACCCTACCTCTTTCCAGACCCTTGGAAGTGCTTGGCAGGAGCACAGATCAAGGAGGGATAAGACTTTTCTGTGCTAGAGATTGATTTGTTTGAGTCAGAATTAAGAAGAAAAAAAAACGTGGGGAAACACTATCTAAGGAATAATTTAGCTTCTATTTATAGTTATTTTATGGTCTGCCATGGAGTTTAATTAATGTGGTCAGTAAATGCACTCTTTTTTTAAGACCCAGTTACAGTGATGGTCCTGCCCAAGCTCTAAGATAATTCATGAACAATTATAGATAAGAGAGAGACAGCTTTGAAACCAATGTTTTACACAAGAGACAGATATTACAAAGATCAATGCAATAATTAGGTTTTAAAAAAAATAAATATATCATACAGTTGAATTACTCCTGGGGTGCCTTTGTGTCTGAGGTTCAACCAGTGGATTCTTTTAATCAGAATTAGTTCTGGAATAGATTTTGCTGGCTATAGAGCTAAAAACGTAATCCTGGCTGCCTCATTCAGCTTTATTAAGCATCCATGACTATTTTTCAAAAGAGTATGTCTTTCTTCTCCTGACAGAAAGGCTCATCAAATGCAAACAGGAAAGGAAAGGAAATCTCAGTTCCATTGAAGCCGAAGCCAAACATTCATCGAATTCACTGGGGCCACAGTCTCACCTAAGCTGCACAACACACTTAAAAATGCTACTGGCCTGATTATTATACAAAATAGACCCCATATTTCTGTCCTGGGAGAGGAGAGGGAATGGGAGAAGAGGGAGAACCTAACACACACGTTTGTCTGATCCTGTGAGGCATTCACCAGTAGTATGTACTTGGCAAAAGATCTGATGTATGAACTGAATAAATAATAAAATAGTCTGTGTTTCCTTGCACCGCAATTCGTAAATTCTTTTGATGCACATAAATGATCCTATAAGACGTGCTTGCATTTCCTTTGAGGAATCTTTGAGGAATCCAAATACATCAGCATCATGGTTGTAACTTGGAAAGCTGAAAGTCATCTAATGAGGCAGACCCTGTCTAATCCGGTATGTGGAAAACCTTTGAGTTGAAAACAAGACTTTTCTAATCCTGACACTAAGGAATCGCTCAATAAATTACACTAAACCCAGACAACACCCCCCAACAACTGGCAAATAATCAAACCCACTATGAGTAATCACACCAGCAGCAGAAATGATGCTGTAAAATGTTGCTCATACCCACTTCTTTACCTTTTCACCTACTGTGTGCATCACAGTCATGCCTGAGGCAGCAGGAATTGGTTAAAGCCACCGCATTTAAATACATAAAAAAGCTAATGAGGCTTGCTGGGAGGGAGATGACTCACCTAAAGGCCTGCATGCAACCCAAAAAGTGAAGCTCCTCTCTTTTTTTATCCACTGCTACTTCCCTTTGCTTCAAAATTAGCAAAGTCTCGATTCAGCAAAATGCTTAGTGTGGAACTTTTAAAGGGTGAGACAATTGAGTGTGCTCAGTGGAGATACAGGCCTGCATTGGCTTAGATATGTGTCAAATGTGTCTTTTGAAGTCTTTTTCAGGGTCTGATCTCACTCCTAAAGTCAGTGAAAATGTTCAAGACCAGCAGAACCAGGTATTTTGTGTTGGTAAGGAAGGGTAGAAGCTGGAGCCCTGGAAAGGCAGAGAGCACAGGTCTGGAATTGGTTATAGGGACACTTTGCCTTTCGATGAGTATCTGGCTGTTTTTCAACATGCATTTCACTCAGCTAGGAAAATGAGGGAAATGCTATTTGATACTTCACTTTTAAACCCTGCTTGGGAGACAGGTGTTGCTTTGAACCCACATTACGGAAGATAATGCACGCTGGATTCCAGAGATGAATGTGAGGCAGATTAAGTCCAGACCACAATAATCTCTCTTCTCCAGCAACATCACTGGCCTGGGATACTGAAGGCAAGCCAAAGTTCACACACTGGTTTATGATACTGTTAGCAAATTTGCAGCCAAAACAAAAGTTCAGACATAGGTTTTGATGCACTTTATTTAGAAATCCATGTTCCAGCCATGATGACAAATAACAATGAATCTCCAGCGTTTTCATCGGGGGCGCAGATCCAGCTGAGTGTCAGCGGACCTAATTGTGGGTAGTTACCTCATGTCAACTGCTGGCCTTGGAGCACCGCAGCCCATGCTTCACATTCACTTTAGGCAGACAATGAAGTGGGACATCCTCTGACAGAAGCAATCACAGAACCATCAAGGTCGGAAAATACCTCTAAGATCATCAAGCCCAAACATTAACCCAGCACTGCCAAGCCCCACACTAAACCAGGTCTCTAAACCACCACATCTACACGGTTCTTGAACACTTTCAGGGGTGGTGGCTGCACCACTTCGCTGTGCAGCCTTGTCCAATGCCTGACCACCCTTTCAGTGACGAAAATTTCTTTTTCTAATATCCAATCTAAACCTCCCTTGGTGCAATTTGAGGCCATTTCCCCTTCCCCATCACTGGTTACCAGGGAGAAGAGCCTGACCCTCAGCTGGCTGCACCCTCCTGTCAGGGAGTTGTAAAGAGTGAGAAGGTCATCTCTGAGCCTCCTTTTCTCCAGGCTGAGCCCCCTCAGCTCCTTCAGCTGCTCCCTTGTGCTCCAGACCCTTCCCCAGCTCCACTGCCCTCTTTGGACACACTATTCTGCCCCACTTCCACCTTCATTTGCGCTTCCTACCTGGAAATGTGGCCCAGCTCAGGCTTGCCCTGTACAGGGGATTGGACAATCAACCTGGATTAACATATTTTAACCCAAATGTGCTGCCCCAATGCTTGTCCCAGCAAACCAGGCTGCAAAAGCCAAACAAGCAGCAACAGGCAAAGACAAGATGCTCCTGTTGGCGTTGGAAGTCTCTTTTTAAGGCAGCCAGAGAACTCTGGTGTGTCTTGGCCGCTGCTGGCTGCAGTGAGTAATTACAGCATGACACAGTGCTTATTCCTCTGGAGATTTGCCACGTTTGGAAGAGCTGGCTCCAGCTCTCTTGGATTTCTCACAGGGAACCTCATGTGCCTTTGAGGGGTCTCCCCCTTACCTCGAGCTCATGATCTCTGTTATCTGCTGGCTATGGATGAGACACTCAGCTGTTATAATTTAGTCCCCCCTGGCTTTCCCAGGTACCTGAATCCAAGTCAATTGAAGTCAATGACAGCCTTATCAACTCCACGGACTTTGAAGCAGGCTCCAGCTATGGGATTGATCCAATATGTAAATGCCAAGTCTGATTCCAGGAAGGGAGGAAAATCATCAGCTGAAATTATTTAAAGGGTTGCAGATATATCTTGGCATGCTGAATGGAAATGGAGGAATTTCTTGGGGAGAACATTAAATAATTTTCAAAATAATTGTTAACACACACAGCACAGCCCCCATCCCATCTCTGTCAGTCAGGTTAGAGTTTACCTACTGTAGTGAAGTGTTCATGGATTTGCATTGTTTATGGTTATACTTATTACTGTTCTTGGAAAGAAAGATCAAATCAGAAGTTGGCTTCAGAATTTTAAAATAAAAATTTGCTGTCAAGGTGTGCTGATCACTCTTGTGTCCACCAAACATCTGCATTCAGCTACAATGCAATTTAGGAAAAGATTCAGGGAGCATTGTTCAGGACATAAACTGGGCCTAAACCCAGGAAATAGATCTGACAAGCCCTAGCTCTATCATCACCTGCGGCTGGAAGCACTGACATCTACCAGCATCCAAATTTAGTTGGACAGATTTCCTAAGCACTCCAATTTAAGATCTCGCACCTGAATGATATTGGGATTGCTCCAGACGGCTCTGGTGCTCCATTCTGGTGCTCTGGACTCAGCAGACCCATGAAGAGAGCACCCCATGCGAAGTTTTTGGGGTCATTTCAGCAGATCTAGGACTGGATGCCTTAGAGCAGGCAGCTCAGGGCAGGAGACTTCATTAGTTTTCTTTCATTATTGAGACAGACAGAAACGTCAGTACAAAAACTCTGACTAAAGACAGGGAAAACTGTGAACTTAAGTGTTGTGTGTACTGCAGAAAACACTGAGCAAACCTCCTGCAGGTATTTCTCAAATACAGCATCTTTGTACCTGACGCTTTCCACACTACAAATGCTTCCCTGCTGCAATTAAGGACTGGTTAATTGCATGTATTTTAAAAAAGGAGTCTTTTGTAACTGATCAGTCCTTCTGAATTTGTCATTTAAACTATTTAAGGCAGTGTTTGAATACCTGTCTAGCTCCAAAGCTGTCAAAAATACAGGGCACATCAAAGAGGCTCTGCTGCAGCCTAAAAAGAAACAATTGTAGTTGTGGTATTGGTAAACCTACAAGGCTTTTGCTGTTAATATCTCCAGCTACCACACAACCACAAGAACTGACATGATACGCCATGATTTTTCCTGTTGGGTGTAACCATCCAAGCTAAAATACCCCATATGCTACAAGATTGATGCTTAATACTTCGTTCCAGATGTGTTCTGGCTTAGTTAAATATTTAACACATTTCTAGAAGAATGTAGTCTATAATTGCATTAATACTTCAGAGGAATGATGTCCTGGTGAGTAAAGGGAAAGATATTCCAAGGCTGGCTGGGTCCTTACTCCTGTCAGTGATCAGGAGAACTCAGCTAGGCTACATTTAAAAAAATCTGATAATCATTGATCTCCATGGATGACACTGAAAGAGGTACACAGGCACAACCCTGACAGTGTCGCCCAGTAACACTCTCAAGGCCTAAACAAAGTGGCACTGTAATCTGGTAAAATTCCAAATAACAAAATCCTCATTTAAATTCAAATATATCCAAGCAAAATCATGTTACTGCATGTATTTAATTGCTGAATTTTGTGCTATTAGCACGAGTTCTGCCTTTTTCCCTGTGCACTTCCACAACAATGGCTCACAAGACCCAAAGTGCAGGAGCTGGAAGTATGATGGATCCCTGAAGAAGTGAAGAACACTTCCACAAACACAAGCATGTGAAAGCATATTTTTATTTTTAGAAAAATCTCTGATTTTGATAGAAATCTCTAGTCAGATGCCTGACTCTGGCAAATGCTTGTATTAAAAGAACTGGGAATAGCTGACAACATTTTAAGTAGTAACATCCAAGTGTTGATAAAAACTCAACATGAGCTGCGTGATGGGACCCTACCTGCAGAGCTGTCTCCAGCCCTGGGGGCTAATATAGGGACATGGAACAGTTGGAGCAGGTCCAGAGGTAGCCACAAAGTTGCTTCAGGGACATCCCATAGGTGTCCCCTATGGGGACAAGCTGGGAAAGCTGGGGCTGCTCAGCCTGGAGCAGCTTTTGTGGAGACCCCATAGTGACCTACAATAACCACAGGCAGCCTGCAGGGAAGCGAGAGGGACCATCTGTCAGCAACTACAGTGGCAGGACAAGGGGGAATGGCTTCAGACTGAGACCAGGTTTAGATTTGACATTAGGGAGAAATGCTCCCCTGTGAGGATGGTGAGTCCCTGGCACAGGTTGCCCAGAGAAGCTGTGGCTGCCCCATGCCTGGAAGTGTCCAAGGTCAGGCTGGACAGGGCTTGGAGCAACCTGGGATAGTGGAATGTGTCCCCACCCATGGCAGGGGCTGGAACTGGATGATCTTTAAGGTCCCTTCCAACCCAAGTGATTCTATGGTTTTAAGTAAAGTCTAGCTACACAGCACTGAGATGAAGGTTCTGGATGGAATTTAGGAAACTTTCAAACAATAGGAAATAGTGCATTCTTGCCTTTCCCTAATTCCATCCTTACCCTTCAGGACAAAGCAATGAGACAATTAAATCTTGCTGAAATGCGTTGAAAGGAGAGGAGGGGCAAATATGGAAGTTCTTTCCCATCCTACACCATGGACAACAAAGCAGGTGATTTACAAAAATTAATACTTAGAAAATTTAACAGTTCATTTTCTGCTAAATCTATAGCTCCATTAGGCCATGCTGGGAGTCCTTAATAAACTTAGCCCTACCCTGTTCCTCAATGAGAAGATTATGCCAGTATGACCATCAAAGCGCCTTGATAAAGCTCGGAGTGTTTATTCATATGCACAGAGAAGAGTTGGGAACATGGTATTTATTACCTGGACAACAAGTATCCTGCAGAGGTAATTCCTATTACTGACTGGTCACGGAAAATAAAGGCAGCAGCAGGGAGAAGGGAAGACAGACAGTTTACCAGAAACACAAAGGAGAGCTGGGGTACATGAAGATTCAATTTTAGTTAAAAGACAGACATTATTACTTCATTGTTTTTTAACATTCCAGGTTTATTCAAAAGACATTATTCTGCAGGTATGTATCTTACAAGTCTTAAGACTGATAAAACACTAGGAATACTGTGATAACCCTAGCAAATGAAGACATGGCTAAAATCATACCAGAGTGATTTTTTCTTGCAGTAAAATTTTGGACATTTCAATCCCATTTCAATCCCAATTTTAACACTCGCCATAGCTATTCATACCTAGAGCATTTGGAATAGTCCATGGAAGGAACAAAACGTGACAAGATGCAAACAGCAGACTACACTTGATTTCTGCAACTGCTGGCAAAAGCTGCTGGAGAAGTATCTGCACACTTTAAAAATGTTACATCAGTGACAGATGGAATTTTGTGCTTTAATACTTTGCTTGGAAAGTCTCTTTATCCAACATGAAGTCAGCAAATCTCTGCTGGAGCTCCTTTTCTCTCTCCTGTTGTCGCTGCACATCTTCCTTCAGACACTGTAAGGAAAAGATCATTAAGAACACGCAGTTTTCCAACAGTCACACCCCTGAAGATCTTCACCAAAATTGTATTTTAGTTCCTTCAGAGGAAGAACTCAGAATTAAGACAGGACATTGCTAAAATTACTTATTTTGAGTATAAATATAAAACAGAACAGTGGATGTAAAAAATCAAGAATCGCAGTTATCTTACTTCAAACGTCATGTATCACACCCTGTTTTTGACAGCAGCTAAGAGCAAAGGCTTCAAAAGCAGAGATTTCAAACTGGAACCTTGCCATTTACTAAAAACAGGTGCTATTAGGAGCTATCAAGTGATTTAATATGTTTTAACTATTATCTTTCACTAAATTAATGAATCACTTCTGAGCTTGTAGACACATCTATCAGCATTTCTAAACCATCTTCACAAAATCAGTTTTATATATCAGAACTTATACATTTTATCTTTTTATAACAAGTGGTTGAGAATATCTAAGCCTCAATGGATGCCTCTGTTCTGGAGGAAAAAAACTTTACAAGAAAAATTGTGGTCAGGTGAAAACTTATTCCTTGGAAAGAAAGGCTGGCACTGGTTCAAACCTAGGACTGAGTCTTGATTAAGGGTTCCCTTGTTAGTTAAACAAAAAGAAAATATCCTGGAGATCCTTAAACTAGGAAAAGTGGCTCCAAGGCAGTGATTTCAGGTATACATCAGCATTTAGCCCACTGATTTTAAGGAAGGAGATTTTAGTGAAGTTTTACATTTACCCTAAGTTCTAATAATAATTGAAACCAAAACAAGCCAAATTAAGAGAGAGATGGAACTTCTGCTGATAAGCATTGCAGAAGACTTATAAAATAAACCACACAAGGAAATAAAAACCCCCCAAAGTTAAAGAACACACTGACAGATTAGTCCCAGCCTCTAATATGTGTATCCCAGAATCTTTGATACTGGAGTAAACAGCACATGGATCTGGTAACAGCCAAAAGTATAATTTTAAAAGAACATTAAAAACTTCATACCAACTCAGGCTGTGAAGCTCAGAGCTCATGCTATTTAAAAACATCTTTTCCATGAGGTGCCTGTGTCTGACCTCTGGTATTGGATTTTGGAATCTCACCTCCAGTCTCCGAGGGATTGCAGCATCTTCGTGTTTCTTCAGCTCCTCAAAAGTCCGTAGCTCCAGGTGGGCCTGTTCAATCTGGTCCCACAAATCATTCAGCTGCTTGATGAGCCCCATTGCTCGAGACTGGTAACCACCAAGAAGGATCTTCAGCTTCTTCTCCATCTTGGCAGCCCTCTTCGCTTCAGTGGTCATGTGGCCTCTGTTGATCTGCCAGAAGGAACCCAAGAGTTGTTTTATTTATCCAGAAATCAAAAGTCAAGAGGAAAAGAAAAAAAGTACCAAAAATATATTTGTGGAATTGTGTTGAGCTAATCCAGTCCTTTGACTTCTATTAAAAAAAACATACTTCACATTTTAAACAACCTAGACTTCTGGATTAAACCCTTTACAATAGACATAATACATCTCTAAAACCATAATCCAGACAAGTGACACAAATTACAAAATTCTGCCAACTGAGACACAATGTCAATAATTGAACATATTCGTATTAACATGTTATAAATGTTATATAAAACATCTATAAATAGCAATGATAACAGAAGCCTTAGTGTATTTTTGCACCTGGGGTAAAATTAAATGAGCACTAAAAGCATGAAATAGCCAACAGAATTTTTAAAGGAAGAAAGTATCAAAGAAATCTTTAACACTGAATCCCAATCACAAATGGCCTAAAGATGAAGATCAGATTACATAAAATATTTGGAAGAAATCCTTCCCTGTGCAGGGGGTAAGGCCCTGGCACAGGTTGCCCAGAAAAGCTGTGGCTGCCCCTTCCCTGGAAGTGTCCAAGGCCAGGTTGGATGGGGCTTGGAGCGACCTGGTCTATGGAAGGTGTCCCTGCCCATGGCAGGGGCTGGAACTGGATGAGCTTTACGGTCCCTTTGAGCCCATGCCATTCTATGATCCTACGAAACCAAGAAAGAACACAGGCTTCCACTGCTCAACATAACTGTGGAGAGGTGCAGCAGCTCACATCTCTGAACAGGGACATAAGATTCATTGTTGAGGCTTTTAAAATGTTACTTCCTTAAAAAAACCCTTAAAGCTGCTCCCCCCCCCAAAAAAACCAAACTAAAACAAAATCTTTTTTTTAGAAAGGATTGTGTGAACAATGCCAAACTCAACAAAAAAGGAATCAAGCTTCTCAGATTTTGATTTTTGCCACAGTTAATGATATATTACTGCAGGAGACGAAGAAAAGTATAAAAGTTTCTCCAGTGTTAAAATATAAAAGGCTAACTCAGAACCACAGTGTCTGAGACACCAACCCTTGCCTCATTTCTTTAGAAATCAAAGCTTTGCTGGTGAACATTCTCACATACACAGAAATTACCAATGATCAACCAAAAAGCAGAAGCTTTTCATTGCTGCAATTACCCAACATATAATGTATTAGTAATGAAACTGAACTCCTTTGGGAAGGAACTACTGAAGAGGGATCTGCCCTTCACAGTTATAACTACAGTCAGCCAGACACCTCCAGCCATCATAGTCTTACACACCAAGCTACTGCAAAGTGCATTTCATCAACCTTCTGGCCCTCCAACTGTACTGAGTACTCTCTGTTACACAGCTGCAGGTTTCTGTAATGTGCCCTCCCACTCCTTAACAATTTATTCACTCATTTAGAACAGTTTTAGTTGGTAGTGCAGAGATAAACAAAGTGAATGGTCAAGGGAGCAAACTGTTAATGGGTGAGTGAAAGAGAAATTTGGCTTTCTGAGCTGTCGAGTTTGCTCCTGGGGAGTGAGATGCAGACTGCTACGCTTTTCAAACTCTGTTTGCAATGTAGACTTAAGCTATGCCCAAGGTGCTTTAAGTATACAGAAAGGCGCCTCTTTTTCAATATTTATATAAATCTAGAGAAAATTAAATAAATAGATTAGGGATTTGTGAGGATACTCTCTGATGGAAAAGTATGAAAGCTTTAAATGTCTTCACTGGTAAATAATATGCTATTACTGCAACAACAAATACAGCTGTGCGGTCAATGAACTATTTTCCAATTACTGTTTCTTGGATGAAAAATATGTGTTGAGGGCCACTGACATTTAGAGATCATAGAATAGATGGATGCACAGGCAAACAGAATTTTGTTTGCAACAGAGGCCTAATGTAACAAAGATCAATTGTCCATGTTGATCCAGCACTGCAGACAACGTAGAGTATGGCTGGTGTGAAATGAAACTCCCATCACAATGTCACTTTTCAGAGCAGGCTAAAAAAGACCATTTAGAGAAGTTCCAGAAGATCTTGTCATCCAGAGTGAAGATCTTACTCTTTACTGTCAGGATGGTGAGGCCCTGGCACAGGTTGCCCAGAGACACTGTGGCTGCCTCATCCCTGGAAGTGTTCAAGGCCAGGTTGGACACTGGGGCTTGGAGCAACCTGGGATAGTGGAAGGTGTCCCTGCCCATGGCAGGGAGTGGGACTGGATGAGCTTGAAGGTCCCTTCCAACCCAAACCACTCTGAGATTCTATGATCTCTCAACAACCTAATTCTCTAATAAAATGGTAAACACACAGTTATCAGCACTATCCTCACCATACAGAAAAGGGACTGGATCAGGGCACTCTGGTCACAAGGCCTGAATTATCCCCATGTTCCAAGTTAGCACCAGCAGCAGTGGCAGTACTGGGTTAGTCTCACACTTTTCCACTCTTCAGTTGGGATTCACTTTGCTTGGCTTTAGACATCAACTGAGCTCGTCACATGAGGCCTTTCTGTCATAAGGAGAGAAACTGGAAACTCCAAGACATGGCTTATCTGATCCAGGGCCTTGGGACAAGACTGAACATCCCACTGAATGATCTGTGACTGTGATGGGAACACAAACTGTTTGTTCAGACCCTGTTATCCAAGACCAAGTAGATCAATCCTACCCTGTCTTAAGGTATTAGATTTAATAAAGCATTTTTAAATTTAAAGCTTTTAACAAAGCCAGTTTAAGTGTAATACTTGTTATAGGGTCAGACCCTGATTATTTAGGCACTCTTGAAATTTTCAGACAATGAGAACTGGATTTAATATTTCTGAGTTGGTCTGGACACTGGATTCTTACTTTTAACTACTAGAGCTCCTTAGGTTTCATGCTGTTACTCAGCTTTTGCTTTTCTACTCAGCGCCTTGTCCATCTTGGATTATCATAGGCCTCACTGATGTAAAAAGAAAAAAGTAAGGAAAGGGGGGAAAAGGAAAAAGCCTCCCAAGTATCTTAAACCAGAAATAACAGCCCTTTCTTCCTTCTCTGCTTATGGAGAAATGTGAACACTCACCACCTTTCCCCCTCCCTCTCAGCTACAAAATTTTAGGATCTACTATGAAAAGGTCAAAAGGAGGTCTCAGCTTTTGTAACAAATACTATTTATTAAAAATTGCTGACTGCTGCATTAGTGCCAACAACTGCATATAATTTCAGTTCAAGCTTCATAAAATTTTAAGGCTCAGATACCAAGCTAAAAATTCCAAGCAGTTATGAAGAGGTGTGTTTAAACAGTAGTCTACATTATTTGCTTAAAGCAAAGAAATAGATTTGAGTAAAATCTGACAACCATTTCCCCCTGAACCTAACAGAAAAAGTTAAGACATTTGAAAGACTTCTCCACTTATTCATTTTGTACTGTTCCTTGGCCAGCTTGGGTTCTGCTGAGTTTTATACCAGCTACAGCAAAATGAGAACAGCATGTACAGACACGGGGTAAGATGATCTATGATGTTAAGGCAAGTGTGAGAGCCTCATCCCATCCCAAATCTCTGATGTAAAAGACTTCCCTCATGACTAGTAGAGTGGTGCTCAGTTTTCAATACTGCACTAGAGAATCAAGGAAGAGAAACCAAAACAAGCAGCAGACAAAAGAGCCAAAAGAGCAACAGACATAACCAGAGGTTTATAAAACATGATCTAGAAAAGGGAGACTGACTGGAAAACCAGGGTTTTTTTGGTTTGTTTTTCCTCTGCCTAACAAAAATAGAGAAAAAAAAGAAAGACACAACACCTTGCTTTAAATATCACAAAGTTCATTGTGAAAAATTCAGCTGTTCTTACTGAGAAAAGGGACTTAATTTTGGGAAGGAAATTTTAGATAGGAGGTTAGTTGTAAGGTTTAACTAAGGACAACGAAGGACAGGGAAAGACTCCTTATGAGAACAAACATCCACTGGGAAAGATTTAAGAAAAACTGACCCTGAGGAAGGAAGAGCTCAAGCGCCTCAGAGTTCTCATCTCACCAGGTCTACTGAGGACACCCCTCCTCAGTTCCAAGGGCTTTTTCCCTGTACTGACTGGTTTGTTTTCCTTCCCTTAAATGTGGAGCTTCTGGTAATTCCTGAACGGCATTAAGCTCTCTTGTCTTTTAATTGATCTTCCTAATCATGCCGGATGGATTAAACAAACATGGAAAAAAAACTGCTGCATGTTCGGAGCAGAGCCACAGTCAAAAGTAAACCAACCTGTTCCGTGACCTTGGAGAATCAACATCACAAGGCTGCCTCACTTGTGCAGAGAAATCCTCTGCCAGCTTCAGCTACGCCGGTTGAGCAGGGTACTCTTGGAACATACATAGGACTACTCTAAACTGAACTGTAACTTCCTTCCTCACCTCAGACCCACACGTGGCCCTCCCATATTCAGTTCTGCTGGCAGGAGATGGATTAACTTAATTGGAATGGCAGGTTTGTGAGCTTGGCTCGCGTTGGCTCAGCCGCAGTGGCTGGAGCGAGAGTGCGCACAGCTCAGCAGCAGCTTGTGCTCCAGGCCAGGCATTTCCAGCCACCCCAGGGACAACGAGGACCCCAACACTACAGAATCCTCTGGGCATGCTGGGCTCATCTGCCCTTACAAGCTTATGGTGCACTCAACAATTGTATGTTTTTTAAAAAAAAGCCATTAATTTCACTACTTAAAAATACTTTTTCAGTTCCAAGCTCTTGGCCAGAATTCTCCATTTTTTTTCAGCTTGAAACACTGTTTCATCTGACTGGAGTTCGACCAGTCAAAACTCTCTGTAGAGCCCTGCCTGAGTTACCCCCAACTCCGCTGGAAACTGAGGTTTGGAGTTAGTATCAAACCAAAATTGCATGTCCAGTGTCGAAGAATACAATCTCAATCTATTAAACAACATTAGCTCAGATCATCAACCAAAGCCACTCCATAGGTTGACACAACTTCACATTTCTGCTGTGACACTGAAGATCACAGAATCAGAGAATGCTCTGGGTTGGGTTGGAAGGGACCTGAAAGATCATCTTATTCCACCCCTCCAGCCATGGGCAGGGGACACCTTCCACTAGACCAGGTTGCTCTAAGCCCTGTCCAAGCTGGCCTTGAACACCTCACCTCCAGTAAGGTGCTTTATTTAATGTATGAGGGAGAATGAGATTCATGAAGAAAAAGTGCTGATCAGCATCAGAGCAGTCAAAGAGGGACTAAGCTTGTAGCTGTTAAGACATGAAAAAGTAGAAATTAATTCTAATTGACTGGGATCATACGAAGTTTTTTATTGGAAGATTCACTTATAAAAAATCCTCAATTTAAGGCACTACTGGTAAACAACTACAACTTCACAACTGAAACTAGACCAAATGTTCAGAGCTTGCATTGGGGTATAAAGCTGCCTTTCCCCAGTTTAATAGAGGAGTCCCAGATAAACTCCTATATTGTACTTTGCCATGCAGATCATACACCATTATGACTTACTGATATCTGCAGAACACTATGCTCTCTACTCACAGCCAGATCTAATGACCCAAGAGCATGCTCCACCTGGAGTATGTTCCAGAAATTATAATGACTTGTCTTAGAACATCATGAGCTGGCGTGACTGCAGAGTAAAGACAGTACAGGGTATGTGACAAGCAAGAGTTCCTACAGAAGTTCACAGCAGGGAACTACTTAGAACTAGAATAATCTAGAAAGTTACTGTGTAAGTCAGCAGTCACTGCTGATCTACAGAGCCGACAATAAAGTCCACTTTGACAATTTTTACTTGGGAACTGCTTCTAAGACCAGCAGTTTTATGAGTGATACACATATATGCTCTCTACAAGAAAGGAGGTTGTAGTGAGGTTGATGTCAGTCTCTTCTCCCAGGTAACAAGAGACAGGTTGAGAGGAAATGGCTTCAAATTGCATCGGGGTAGTTTACAGAGGATATTAGGAAAAATTTTGTTATGGAAAACAAAATGCCTACCAAGCATTGGAACAGATTGCACAGGCAAGTGGTGAAGTCACCATCTCTGTAAGTGTTCCAAAAAGGTGTGGATATGGCACTTGAGGACATGGTTTAGAGGTGGACGAGGTGGTGGTATCAGGTTGATGGCCGGACTTGGTGATCTTAGAGGTCTTTTCCAACCTTAATGATTCTATCTCAATCACAGCAGAAACATGTCTAGAAGAACACACTTTATGATGAAAAACTAATAATTTCTTTTTACTAAACTTTTTTGGAAACTCTCTACGACTAACTGGGAAGGAAAAACCTTGCATTAAGATCACAGACAGCAACAACCACCCGAGGCCAAAAGCTCTGATTAACCATAAGCAAACATGGGTTACTGCTGTGTCTGATGAGGTCACAGGGCAGCCAGCACTGTGTAATTACCTCCAAAAACTACCCCTGCATACCCAGAGTGCCTGCACTGGCCTCTTCCAGCAGCTGACAATGCTGTAGAAGCTCAGGCAATAAATGAGCTGGCAAAGAGCCTGGTTCTCTCTCAAGCCCAGCAGAAGCCCCATGGTGATCCTGCAGCAATCAATTCTGAACAGCGATGGTGTACAAAGGCCTTTTGCAATGAGAGCTTTGTCAATGCTGCACTTTATTTCTAACCACGCTAAGTTACCAGATTGTGAGCAATTTGACAGTGAAGACGCCTGATAATCCTCTGCTGTGATCCTCTGGTGCCAACTACATTCCCAACAGACGTTATTGAAAAAAGCGTATTGCACAAAAGCAACACAAATTAGCACAAAATAAAATACATGACCATAAAAGCAATGCTACTCAAGATTTTCACTATATTTTGGTTTTGTGAGTTATTTCTCTATTCCTAGTCCTCTAAAATCTCTGATTTTCTCCAGGTGCTTTCTTAGTACCAGCACACCTGAAAATGCAAAAGAAACTGCAAACTTTAGAAGCACATAAACTAGAGAGAAATTAAAATACAATCTCCAATAAACTAAGTGATACACCCTGCAGCAGAGTGTACCATGTAACCTCTAAAATTCCAGCTAAGCAAGTTGTTTATAATTCAGAGGACTTGGGCTGCAATCAAAAGAAAAAAATCAACACTTTGGTAAATCACCACCTTGATGTATCTTGGATACTGCAAAGAATAGATAATTTACTATATTTTGCATATACAGTGTAACTTGAACTTTTCCGCTGTAGGCTTCCAATAGCATTTATAATTTAGTAATCAACTGAAATGATAATGTTAACTACCACAATTTTAATAAAAGTATTTGCATTCTGCAAGCCAATTTTATTATTTATCTTCAAAGGAAAAGCAAAGATGGCAGGAAGTTTCTATGCTGCAAACTACAAAGAGCAGCAACTAGCTTGTTAAATAGATGCCTTTACAATTCATTTCATCTTATAATGTTCCCAGTTTAATATGTGTTAGTAGGAATGCTCTTCTTTATAAATATATTATTTGGAAGAGAAGGGAGCAAAAGATATTGCAGAGAACTGAGGCAGTTACTGAATACAACTGCAAGCATCAGAAAACTCCAATTTATGAAAATACTTGCAGAACCTAGCCTAGCCTTGGAAAAATATTCTGGATTTCTGGAAGCTAAGAAAGATCAGAAAATTCGACAAATCTAAGGCGTACCACACACACATACTGAGGTCACAGGGATTCACTTGCATGGACCTGAAACTCCCCATCTGTAATGCAAGGAAGTTCCCACAGTAATCTTATAACACTCTTAAACAACTTTAAGTAACACATTCAAAGAGTCCAAAACCCTCAAAACACAGAAATGAAAAGTTATTACTAATACACAGCAGTACACTCCAACATCAGAACTACTGCCGAGCTGTGCATTACTGATGATGACTGGACAGGATACCCAGCCAAACAGAAGCTCTCCACAATGGCTCCACTATGCCTCCTCAAGTTCATCAATAACAGCACAAATCTGTTTGTGATATCAGCATCCATTTCAAAAAGATAAATGTCATGTCAACATACACAAAGCTGCCACAACTAAACCACTCAGGCAGTGAGAACAGGACAATTAGAGGAAGATGACTGTGTGTCCACACCATCAATCCAGCCAGGAATCTCCGAGCGACGAAGACAGACCCAGACATAGCTTGATCTTTTTGTACAGGATCTGCAGGGTGTCAGCAGTCCCATATGGAACTATTAGACAGTGACTTCCCCATGTGCAGTTGTGCCAAATATCACTACACTCTTGTGGGGTTTTTTTTCCCTAATGATCTTAGTGCTCTATAAAGAGGAAGAAGCAGCCCTGAAATTGACCAACATCAGTTGCTGTTGCTGGCAAACTCTGTTTTACAATTTCTACTCTTCTCTCAAAGAAAGTTAAGAGTACAAGCAAGTGTCTTGGGGTACTGAAAGCTGAGCTAATATCCCTGCTTTTCATTAAGCTTGTCTGATACTTCCCATTAAAATATCTATTTCAACTGATATTACTTTCAGACAATTTTCCTTGGAAAAACATTAAAATGAAGGTGGGTTTTGTCATTGCTGAGAATGGAAAAAAAAAATCTGTGCTTCTTTTATTACATATTCATGTGTTCATTAAACTGCTATGCTTTTTATTTATTGTTTAAAAAACGATTCAGCAGGTGACTTATACTTAAAAAACTTGTATATATGTATCTTGCTTTTAGGAAGGACCTTTTAGGGTCAGGCCACAGAGCTGCACTAAACTGCATTTTGCACACACTTGGGACAGACTTTCAGGTCACCTGCACTCAACAACAGTGAGTTGTGAGAGGCAGTGCAGTGCTCATTGCACCTGCAGCCATGGGGCCCTGCCAGTCTCAGTACCTAACTGGACTGGGGGATGGTATTTTGGAACACAGGAAAATGAGAGAGCAAGACTGTGTGTGGAAGTGCACCAAGCCATCAGCCTCGTCCAGCAGCACTCTGAGCTCCCAGGGGATGTAGATACATTAGCCAGAGTCTCGTGACTGTAGCAAGTGATCACAAAGACAGAATGGGTCAGGCTGGAAGGAGCACAGTGGCTCATCCCTCCTCCCTGCTCAAGCACGGTCATCCCAGAGCACATGGCACAGGACTGTATCCAGACAGTTCTGGAGTATCTCCACACCCCCTCTGGACAATCTGTTCAGTGCTCAGTCACTGCACAGGAAAGTTCTTCCTCATGTTCAGGTGGAACTTCCTGGGCATCAGTCCCTGCCCGTTCCTCCTGTGCCATTGCTGGGCCCCACAAAGCAGAGCCTGGGCCCTGCTCCGAGCCCTCCCTGCACACAGGGACAGACAGGGATGGGCTTCCCTCTCAGCTGGGATTCCTCTCAAGGCTGAACACCCCCAGCCCCCTCAGCCTTTCCTCATCAGGGAGATGCTCCACTCCCTTCATCATCTTTGTCAGCCTCCACTGGACATGTCCCAGGAGCTCCCTGTTTCTCCCTGAAGAGCCCAGAACTGGACACAGCACTCCAGATGTGCTGAGCAGAAGGGCAGGATCACCTTCCTCGGCCTGATGGAACACAGCTAACTGGATTTTGTTAAGTGTCTTTCACAGAGTCCCATGCAATGCTGGCAGCAAATAAAACCCTTTTTTTTTTCCTTTGCCAAGACCTCTGATTCACATTTTGCTTCCTGGGTGACTATCTTGTGACTGCAAAGCAAAGACCACTCAGAACAAACATACATGAGTTTGAGGAATGATAAACTTGACCTTACTTTGCTTCAGTATCCTTAACAAGCATTCCACCACCAACTCACTCATTCAAATATTGGGAAGAGAAGGACAGAAATCAAAAGTACAAGAAAGCCCACACAGAAGTAACCAATTTAGACTGCAGAAACAGTGCACAGGATAAAGGCACAGGGCCACACACCAAACAATTAAGAGAAAACAAAATATTCAAGAGCTACTCGTTGAGCAAGTACCATCCACCCTGTGCAGTAAATGAGTCTGTGGAAAAACTAGGCTGCAATCATGAAATTAAAGACTGTCTCAAAAAGCATATGCATAGGCAAATTAAGGCTGTTCGTGCATTCCCTAACTTGGACTGTTTGACTTTGCAACTTTAATAATGCCCTTCTAATGTCGTTTTGGGCCTAAGATATTTAAATTTCAAAAGCATTTGTACACAAATTAGGTGCAGACCTCCGACTGCTGGCGTGCTTCCCACCCAGCCCTGCTGCCATACACGGCCAGGCTGCTGCTGAGCTCACAGACGCGTTTGGGAAAGCAGAGCGAGGGAGAGCCTGTCAGGAAGCGCTGCGCAGGGCAATGGTGCTCTCTGCTGGGCGAGCAGCAGCACGACAGGGGCTCTGGAGTTCATACTCAACCCTTACTACCAGGCTATGCGCAGGTAAACTGCTCCTGGCCTGAGAGCTTGGCTAGCAACTGCAGAATCAGTACCTGGACAACGCTCCTGACTGACAGACTTTACAAAACACACCCTCACGTTTTGATGGAACAGTAGCAAATAAAACCCAATTCGGCCTTTCTGGCCTCTCTGGTATTATTCCTGGGGTAGCAGCTGTCTGGGGAGGTTTACTTCCAGCAACAGTAGCTATGTTGATGTTAAATACAGAAAAACTTTTTTGGTAAAGTTTCCTCTTACCATGGAAAAAAAGAAATCTGATGCCTCTCTAAAGAAAAGTACACTTTAGAGAGACTTTTAGGCTAAAATAGTATTTTAGAAAACATTTAATGACTTACTGCAAGTCAGAACAAACATGTTCTGTGGGAAGAAACCATTTCAGAGCAGCTTACATGTTATCATGAACACTGTCTATTTTTGGTTTTTTGTATGGAGTGTCTGGGTGAAAATCTAGAGAGGGAACTGGGCAAGGGAAATCCGTGTCAGAGAGTCTGGTAAAGTGAAATAGGACCACAAGCACCCATTTTTCTTTTTTTGGAGGGAATCCCTGGAAATGGAAAAAGATGCCAGCCTGGCAAGAATTCAGGACTATCTAAACCTTCATGTATGTAATAGTCTGTCAGAAATCAAATCTTAAGTTGGAAAGAGAACTTGAGAGGAGCTTTGGGACCGAGATGGTTTTTAAAAGCATCTTCTTCTGAATAATCTCATCATACTGGCTACAATCAAGGACAAAGTGCAAAATGAGAAAGATCAGGTATCTGATCCACTCACAGCAGAGATTAGGAAAACAACAGAAAATCCACATATAATTAAGAGACAGCAGAACCTGACCCTCTCTCCACTTGACAATCAAGTGGATGAGCCGTGTCACAGCTAACAGTGCACAGAGAAAGTATGTGTGGGAATACTCTGTGAGGGGATATTTTAAGAAGAGGAGGATGAGAGGTGATTTAAGCCTCAAGAACATTTACAAACTCCTTTGGAGAATTCCTCAACAACCTTTCCAAATGAATCCTGTCAAAAGACCTGACTGAACTCCTACAGAGGAAAAAAAAAAAACAAAACACAAGGCAACTCAAAAAAACCAGGAGGTGCAAGGCAGAAAAATGTGACACTGACCTCGAGTCTCTTTTCAAGTGACTCTATCCTGTCCTTTTTGCTGGCCAAGTTAGCCCTTGTGTAGCGGCTCTGTCCAGGCAGGTACAACACTTGGCTGTAACATTCTTCCCACACCTGGTTATAAGCTTCACTTGACAGCTCTCCATGCCCCATTCCTTGCTTTACCACTTCCATCTCTTGTGCCAGTAGATCCTGTGCCTGTTGGAAAAGATGAGAGAAATTGCAGTTACAATACAGAGGATACAAGGAAATTCCTCTTCTTTTCAAACCTTCAGTGTGCAATTCATGGGGGCAGCTTTTCATACTCAAAGCTCACCATCAGGTTAAGCTAACTATGAAATCGAACACAGATGCTGTGGATTACAAATGAAACCCAGGCTAGAAGGCTCCTCACAGCACAACTATCCCCCATTTTATATAATTTGGCCAAACCTGACATCACTCTGCTGTGGCTAATGAAAGCTGTGGCACAGTGAAATACTTCATCTTGCTGCAGAAGAACAGAGATAAAAGCAGGGACCCTGAAGGGAGGCAGAACTGTACAGACAGAAGCAGCTGTTCTGTGAAACAAAAATCACTTTTCATTTCCTTTTGCTTGTCCTTCTCCACGCAACCTGGAAAGTCAAGTCTAAACATTCCTGGGTGAGCTGCATAAGCTCCGCTGCAGGAAATACAACCCGTCCTGTAACTAACATGTTCTGTGGCTGAAAAGAACCTGTGAGATATGAGCACTCTGCTGCTTTCAGTTTAAATTACGAACTTTACAAAGAACTGGAAAGATTCTTGTTCTCACAACTCTTTAATATTTCTGACAAAGAGCCTGGCCCGCAAAACTATACAGGCACCCGGGTCCTTCCAATTTTATTTATGACTAAAAAATTAAAATATCTTTGCCAACCTGGACTTCATTGGTTGTAAGAGCACGTCCATGTCCTCTCTTTCAACAGGATTTACAGCTGCAGCACAAATTTCCCTATCAGCAGTATGTATCTTACTGCAAGCAGGTATTTTGTAATGGCACACTGACCAGGCAGAAATTCAGGTATCACCACATTAGATGGTTCCATAGATACTGGGGAAAGGAAAATTAATTACTTGTCCTTGATGGTCAAGACAGATAAAATAGAAGTAATCCAACCACACTTGATAAAGTTAAATCTTAAAAATTTCAATTAGTCTTTATTAATACACTGTGAGGAACTACTTGAGACTATTTAGTTGTGGCACCAAAAGGGTTCCCCAGCTCCAGGAGCTCAGCACACTGTGCCTAGCACCACTGCTAATCCTTCCCAAAAGAGAACTACACATCAGGAAAAGAAAGGAGTATTTTATGAAAGGCTTTTAGGAGGAAGATGTTCTAAAAACAAATGAAGTAAAGCAAAATAAACGAGCCCCAGATGAGATCACAGAGATAGGAAAATTCCCTAGTTTGAACCGGATTTTAGACAAAGAGGGAATACTGTGCTGAATGTTAGAGAGCAAACAGGAGCAGGAATGCAAAAAATATTCTGTCCATCATTTAAGAGACAAAATTTCCAGGGACTCTGAAGAAAGTTTCCAGACAAAAACTACTGGACTGTGTAATAGTCTCTAAGGGAAGCGATAGCAAATCTGATTTTTGGCGCTCTTCAAAACAACCAGAGAATGCACTTGGAGAACATTCCTAAGGGAACAATCTGACACTGGCAGGGCAGTGAAATTCATGATCTCACTGTATTTTCCATCTTTAACTTCTCCTGATAAGAAATCTTCAAGTATAATTTTTCATTTAACAGCAAATTGGAAGTACATACTGTTCAGGGTTTCTCTTTTTAGGCTCTCGATTCATTGGTCAGATACAGTCAAGGACATGGATTTATAATCTGCTTGTATATCTTTAGAGTCACCTTAAAGGAATATGGGATTTAGGTATAGAGACATCACAGGTATTGTCAGAGGACAAGTCTAGAGAGACAGACAACTTGGTGGCATGTGATTTTGTCCTTTTCACTCATTTTTATTCCTGTAGGCATTTGGTCAAAGGTTACTGGCACAGCTTCACAGGTGAAGCTCTTTGAAAGAGCTAAACCACAGAATTGCCTATCTGTCACTTGGCAGCAAAAGGCAACATCTGTAGCTGCTCAAATAAATGAACACCCTGAACCAGAACCCTGGTCCAGGGCTGCTGTTTAACTTGGGATTACAATGCAAAACAGGACACGGTGCCCAGACCGCCCACTCACAGCAGCCAGCAACGACACAATCTGCCTGTTCAGCACTTCTGGACCAGGTATGGTTGTAAGATCAGCTGCCACAGCCCAGCAGGCTCTGCACCAGCACAGCTCTCCTGGATCAAGCTTGACAAGCATAATTACACATGATTTGCTGCTCCAAGGTACAAACTGACTACCACTGTCCTACTTAGTCTGCACTGCTTGACGAAAATGCTTAAAAATTCTGGATTAATGAAACACAGAGGCAGCAGAAGGTGGGTATCACTTCTAGTTAAAGCCTCAATGATTTAACACCAATTTACAGAACCAGCGAAGTAGAATTTGGTAACTGCTGGGGTATTATTGCTCTCACCCTTATTTAAAATTATAAGCAACCACAACACATTCAACTTAGTATGTAAGTGACAATGTCTAGGGCAAATAGAGCATCCTCATCACTCTGCTGAGTGCCCAGATTAACATCAGCTCACAGAAAGGAGAATGTGCACTTAAATCATCCTTACTTAATAACTTATCCTTACTTAATGCTTGGCAGTGCTGGGTTAATGATCAAACCTGATTATCTTAGAGGTCTTTTCCAACCTCAACAACTCTACGATTACAGCCCTTCATACAACCCTCTGGAGATCTCCTAACTGAATTCTGTGCAGGCTTGGATCCACCTTTTTTCCCCAATATTACAGAACCATGCTATAAGGAGATTTAAAGTCTCCTTAGGCCACACAATTCTCACCTTCTTAAGATCCTCTTTGGAGAATTTTTCATAAGGATTTTGTTCCAAGTAAGCCATGTGCTCTGCGTTGTTGCTTCCAAATCCTGGGCCTTTCCCTTTCTTACCAGTAAATTGCTCTCCAAATGGATGGTGTAAAAGATCGAAATGAAGCATAGTAATCATCTCTTTCTTTATGAGTTCTTCACTTTTCTGCAAGTCTGTTAGAGGTGGTTCCACATTTAGTGGTCTCAGTATTGTTTCATTAACCTGCCCAGGAATAAAAAAAGTTTGTAAATATCATATCCACCAAAGATCACATTAAATTCATGTATCTCTACCCAAGTATGAATTTTATGTATCAGCTAAACCCCGCAGAGCAGGTGCTAAAATCCCTTGTGGCGTGATACATGCAGCAATCTCAGCATTTGTGTAGATGCAATACCTCATGACAACTTTATCAGGGAAGTTTTCTGTAACACTGAAATCAGCATACTCAAATAAAGATTTCACTTTCTCATGATCTCCTTACACTGTATTTCTTCTTAACGGTTAAAGCCTTTATTTCTAATTTCTTTTTCTTTAACAGTGAATTTTGTTTCCACTTACTTCTGAGGGCCGTGGTAGATTCTTCTGCACAGCTTTGTGCATTCTCTTCAGCTCCTTGGCACGCTCTGCTTCTCGGAGAGCCTAAACAAACAAGCCAAGTGTTAGTCCAGCCACTGTAACACAATCAGATGCTGCCTAGAAATGCATGTGATACAAAAACTAATTGATTATTGCAGTAAAGACTCCTTCAAGTATAAAGACTTCATGTTAGTAAGACAGAGCTTAATAATGTGATGACAACATAATTTACTGCCTCTAAAGTGAATGGGAAGAGCACAGCAGACTAAGAGAAGAGAGATCTTCAAAAGTAATTTCCAGCCATCAAGTGCTCCTTCAGTCTCAACTCCAGCAGATTTCATTCTTTAAACATTTCTCCACATCACATGTGACAACTGCTCTAATTGTCCAGACATTAAATCCACCAGGAAAAGAAAGACTCTTAAATTAGCAGCCATGACTCTATATGTTATCTTCAATGACTTAAAGTACGTATTTCACTAAAACAATATTTATGAAAGTGCAGAAACATGGAGTTCTCTTTACAACACACTTCTAAGCAATAAATAACATGAAAAGTGTTATTTAGTGTTGTCAGGAACTTCAAGAATGACAACCAAGATCTTCTATGTTCTAATCCCAGCATGTCACATCTTCACTTGAAAAGCAACATGCTTTTCTCTTGTATGATGGTACAACTCAAATTCTTTCCTCTATTCTAAACACATACATTTCTTGTATTTATTCAGACTTTTTATTAGGGTATGTATGCACAAGACAAACTACACATGTATATAATATGTTCCTCCCCAAATGGGACACACTAGGAATCAAATTCTGGGAAATGTTTATCCCATTTAAGGATATCAAGGCATAGTATTTTTTAAAATATTTTGTTCACTTGTCAAAGCACAGCCATTGGCAAAAACGTCTCTGGACTCAAAAACCCCATTTATTTTTACAAAAACCATTTATATTTATATAAGGTATACAACAAAAAGATATTTGCAATCCAAAATTTAGGATAAGCAATAAAAAGAAAAGGGGCTGTTGTTAGAAAGATTGAAAGTGTCTCTGGTTACTGGCCAGTACAGTCATTTAAGTGGCAGAATTTAAGCTTGTACTTTATCCAGCCTTCCTTGGTTCTGAACCAAAACAAAACAAGAGGGACCCATTCACAACTTGGCTGTCTGGATAATGCTCTGGTACCAGCCAAAATACCAATTCCCTTCATTTGTATATACCTGTCTAACCTTTCACAAACAGCAACTTTTAACCATGAGAGAATAACCTGAAACTGAAAAAACCCCACAATCCTTACACGCTTAAAATCAAGCATGTGCCACTGTAGAAAAAAACTTTAAAATAAATTTATATCTTCTCGGGCACAAATGCAGGAGGTAGGACACAGACGCTCTTAGGGACTTCATGGTAGAAAATGATGTGATACATAACATTAACAAATTAAGAAAATGATTTGGAGAGAAAACTGATTTGGCCTCTGTGTGTGTATACTCTGACAGCAACCGAGAAAACAGGTACATTTTACTTTATTATCCTGTAGAAGAACCTGTACCACTTCCATTAAACAGGTGTGAAATGATGGGAACTACACAAGGAACACATTTTATTTTAAACAAAAGGCACCATCCACACCTCACACACTGACCTGCTTGCGGGCTTCTATATCAGCAGCATCTTCTACAAAGGTTTCATCTACTTCATGTTCTTCAAGTTCCTTTTCTGCATTTTCAGGCAGAACAATCTCAAAGTCGTTCTTGGGAGCAGGGAGGGCCATGAGCCCCAGGCGCAGGTGTTCCCGAGACTCCCTCTCCTGTTGGAATAGGAGTAAAAGGTGATGCTTCTGGACTGGTGCACTGAGTGCAGTGCAATATCCTGAGAGCAACAGCATCAAACTCCATTCATCTGCATTAACAGACAGGAACAACACACTCATCATCACCTGGCCACCTTAGCCTGCTGCAAAGCCAGAAAGCACCAGATCTGGAAACCAGCAGAGCCCACCAGGAAATTGAAGCCTGTTTTCCTTCTAGCAGCAAAAAGCCTTTTTACTATAAAAAGGCTAAGACAGAACCAAAGTGTAAGTATATCAAATAAACCTTCTCCTTCAAGCTAAGAGGAGCTCTGGAATTTTGAACTTGAAGAGTTATGTTTGTGAGAAGAACACGCCAAAACCTGGGAGTGGATACTCTTAGCTAGCCAAAAAGAAAACTGTCAATAGCTCAGGTGGGAGATATTCAAAGCCACAGTCGAGGCTGCAGAATCAGCCACATAAAAGGAGTTCCCAAGGTGCTACCTATTAAGTATATGCCCTTTTATACCATGTCTAATTAGCAGGGTCCATCTGGCTGAGTCTCCAAGAATGGAAACATCTGCTGCCAAAGGTGATGAAAGAGTCTGGATGGGACTCAAATTTCTGGACATCTCAAACCCAAGTGCTCCTAATGGCAAGAATTAAACTCTTTTAGCTCAGTGTTGTCACCACAACAGACTGATGAAAAGCGCCTCTAGGTAAATCAGGAAGCCAAGATGATGAGGGATTTGAGGATTGTGTAGGATTGCAAGAAAAATGAATCTTTGCTCGAGATGCATTTCCTGCTCAACTTCAAAGATAAAAATAGGCTGAAAATTTAACTATGTCTTCCCCAACAAACAGTTTTAGAGTGTGTTTACTGAGCACACTGAAAGCCATTCTAAGGGGCAAGATTTCTGTTCTTTTAAATAAAGTTTGTATTTTATCGCATGATGAGGACAGACCTGTAGGCAGGTGGAAGAAATAACATATCTGTTTTTATTATAAAATAAAGTTATTTTCAGCAGATGAGAATTAAAACACCTGAAAATTAAGAGAGCACTGATTTCCACTTCCTAAGTACTACTTACCATTTGTTTTGCATATGATGGGTCACTGTAATCTGCCATTCCCTCTTCTGGGTTGATATTCAGTTTATCCCGCAGTGGAGTCCTCCCAGGAGTTGTGCCAAGTGCAGGTTTGGGAGTCAGTCCTCCTCGAGGAGTTAAGCTCTCTGATCCCTGAGAGGGTGTTCTAGAGAAGTGTGGATAGTCATTAGTTTTTTCCTAAAGAGCGCTACTTAAAAAAGTCTGAGTGCTGAGAAAAGGTTCATAAACACAGTCTATACGTTCAATCTAGGGTTTTTTTCTTGGGAGGCAGTGAAACTGTAAAGTGCAATTACAAGAATCCTAAAAATAAATTGTTTAAACCTGTCAAGGTGTAACCAAGGTCCTGTCAAGCTGAAATCTAGGCACATCATTATGTTAAGAGAAGCTTCAGGAACTACACCAACACAAACTCCCACTGCTGCTTTTGAGAGAAGAGATTATCCAGTCACCAGACATTATTCTGGGATACAGTAATCAGGATTGAATTGCAAGCTCTGATTTCCCTACCATCTGGGCAAGTCATTCACTCTGAAATCATCTGGCCCAACTGCTGTTCCACCTTACAACTGAGTGAATCATCCTGAAGATGCCTCTATGGTTTCACTGACTATTGAAGATGTAATTATGTTATAATAATTACTTCTGAGCAGCTATGGTTAGGCAACATGTATTAAGTCTTAGATTTTGTGGGCCCCAGTTGCTTCTCCTCTGGAGTGGGAAGGAATATTGCTCTCTATCCCAATGACCTACTATGAGGTGAATGAGGTGCCACTTCATGGATTGATTAACTTTTCCCTCTGCTCAAAGACTTGGATTTTCCCACTGATAGAGCATTTCTGCAAGCAAGCCAAATTGATACACAGATACCATATTTACGTGTGCAAATCTGAACTTCAGAAGGTAAAAAACACCACCAAAAAAATTTCAAGCAACAAAATTAGAGTAGCTCTACTTTTTAAAATATAAAATAACCCAAATAATAGCCAGATCACTCCAGGCCAAATTCTACGTTCCTTTTGTACCACACTGACACTAACAGATCTTTAAAAAAAGCACTCATTGATGTAGCTGCTCTTTTAATTAAAAGAGAAGGGCGTTTACACATGGCTTCTAAACAAAATAAAGCTGCTTTGGAAAAGCTGCCATAAAGGTCGTTTTTATTTCATTCTCCACGTTTCCTACCAACATGTTACAAGTAAAATTAGCACCTAAGCGGAAAAACCTGATACACAAAATGTACCAATTGTAACATGTTTTAGCTGTATGGTATTTGGCATTTGTGGGATATATATTTGTTCACTGTAAGAGTTAAACCAGCAATTCCGTTCTATTTAGATTGGCAATATAAGAAATATTTTACTTTGGATATATATGGCTTATAAAATATTTACTCCAGCTTTTCAAAAATTCAGTGTGGGTTTGGCTAAGGGACCTCCCACATCTTTGACTCCAAGGTAATACTTTGGAAAGGCCAGGATCCACATACAGAATGACACTCCAGCTTACTATTTATACTCCTGCATTACTCCAGAATAATTTATATTGCTCCAGACCACAGAAGGCCACACTTTGGATGAAAACTCCAGTGAGCCATACACTGTATGAATACAGATGAAGAGGACATGGCTGAGCTTCCTAAAGACACAGAGGAGAAATTTGTACAAGGGCTTGAAATAAATGTCAGTTGAAATTTCTTTTGAAGCTGTAATCATGAGATACTATTTTACATAGCAAAACCTGCTCTGTCCACCCACCTCCAAACAGATACATGCCCACCCAAGCACCCATCAGAAAAGGAGTCCGTTTACCTGAAAGGTGTGGAAAGCACAGTATTTGGAGTCTGAACAACCTGTTTCTGTGGTGTTACCCCCGAAAAGTCACTTTCATGCAAGGGAGTATTAAGACCTCCTTTCAGGGGGGTATCCACATTCGTGAGAGCCATCAGATTCTGGGCCTCCTGTGCAACAGACAACACAAGTAGTCCTTCACCAAGACATTCACAGTCAGGTTTAATAGATTCAGTAGCAGCAAGAACAGCTGAAGACTTATTTGAGTATCAGTTTGTGGAAAATGTTTAAAATTTCTTAGCTTTAACACCCATACACTGGTATTTATAAACTCTCCTGCTCCACTGAGAGGGAGTTGATTCTTCATCTCCAGTAAAATATGTTATGAACTGGAATTGCAGAAATGAGTGGATTACTTATTGTTTCAGCTTCCTTCAGTTTGCCAGACTTCATGAATTTGCAAGATTTGTTAGTGACCAAACACTCAAGTAATCCTAAAGATCCTGGTTTTAAGGGGGAAAAGCACACTTGCACTCTGAAATGCAAATTCAATGACGTTTATCCAAACTGCACTTCAAAGATTACATTCCAAAAGAGATGGTCACTATTCAGATTTTTGGTCCATGACTCAGTTGGGGCATTTATGAATAGCCTGCTTTTTTACTTCATTTTTCCTTATTACAATGAAGAATTAAGTCTCTCTGAAAAAGAGATAATTATACTACTGCAAATAGCAAATATATTCCCAGAAGATCACTAATTCATCTAAAGAACTCTGTATATGCATAATACTTTGACACTTATAATGTCAGAGTACTCAATTTGAAGGTGAACGTGATCATTCCTGCAAACACTGCACAGATTTAGGTCATGATCTGCAGAGCCAGGAACTTTCTCTTTTCTCCTATCATGGAACTGCTGAAATACAGCTGGATTTTTGGGGTTTTTTGGTGTTTGGTTTTTTGTTGGCTTTTTTTGTTTGTTTGTTTAGGAGTCTTGTTTTGTTTTACATATTAGCTGCATTGATTTAATTTACCCATTTCCACACACTCAACAAAATATTACTCAACATTACCAGTTTTTGAAAAAAATCCAGGCAATCACAGATGGGAAATGCAGATTTTGGCTAACTTAAGTTTTAAGCCAATAAAGTGCTAGGAAAATATTCTTGCATTGTTGCAGTTAATTACTACTTGTTAATGAAAATGAAAACTGGATGACATAAAATTTACTGTTTTAAGGAGATGAACTCCTACCTCTCTAGCACTGAGAGACACCCAAAAGAAGGGGAAATTAAGCAAGACACCAGGAGAATGGTTAAAAGCTTCAGACAATACATGATTTAAAAGGAAAAGAATCAGAATGTTTTGAAATACAATGACAATTGGTAGAAGTGGATTTGTTTCTGTGCTCTTCAGTGTGTCCTGGAGATTGAGGGTCAATTCAAATCCCAGTACTGCATATAATCCAAGGAGCGTTTCCCTGGTATTTACACCTTCTACTCAGTTGACCCCTGTGCCAAAACTAAAAACCCTTCTTGTACATTTCTATTTTACCTGCAGGATCCTGTCCTGGGCTGCTGGAGTTTTGGGAGTCCTTAGTGCTATGCTGTTGTTGGTTACGTTATATTCCGAGAGAAGAGTACTGGAAGCTGAGTTTGTGATTCCAGATTCCTCGGCAGTCTGCCGTGCAATCTCACTTGCCTGGCCAACTTTTACAACTTCTTCAAGTTCTGTATCAGATATCTTTAAAAGAGAAAATCCCAACGCATTGTAAGATACAATACAGCCACAAGATCCACTCAATAAAACAGAAAGCACTGTTTGGCATTAGCCTTGTAAGTTGTTTATTATCAATGAATATCTCACCTGGGGCGCTGGAAGCACCAGTTTACTCCTTTTTTTGGTAAATTCTGACACTCCACTGGTCTGCAGAATAGCTGAGGGCAAGTCTGACTCTTTTTTCCGTTTCATATGTTGCTTGTCCTTTTTGCGCTCTCTTCCCTCTCTCTCGCTGTTATAGAAAACAGAATCATTTCAGAACACACAGAGAAGCTACAAAGCAAACAAGCCAAGAGCAAAAAGGCTGTACCCTTAGGAAAAGCTGGATATGCTGAAATAGAATATTGCAGCAAGAGTGAAGCACTGTGTGGGTGATCTGCAGATGTTCCAGCAGAACCTACTACAGGGCACTGTAATGCTTCTGAATTATGGAATTAGCCAACACATTCAGCTTTTATGCTGAATAGCTACAATCAACAGGGTCACTGGATCAATAAAAAAAATGTCAGGCCAAGAATTTAGATGGTAAAAATAAGGGAATGTGAACCCTTTTTCTCCAGCAGCTGCTAAGGGAAGGTGAACATTTTATGTGGGAAGTGGAAATCAATTTCTGTTCAGTCTTTAATAAAAACTCATTTTCTTCAAACAGCAATGGAGGCAGTCAATAAAATCATAAGCTTCAGTCTGAAACTCCTGCCTGACCCTCTGAATGAAGAGCCATGCAGACAAATCAGTTAAAACACAAGTTAATAAACCAAATTGTATATGGCATTGGACTGACTCACTCAGTAAAAAAGTTTTGGCAGAAGTAGTGGGAAATGCAACTGTACAATTAAATATGTACCCAAGATGGGCATTTATCTTCTCAACTGCCTGTTTGGGGATTTTTTGGTGGGGATGGGGAGAAATTAAGCATTTAAGGACAGAAACATAGGAACTATTCGATCAAAAGTAATACTACAAGTAAAATCTATTCCTGTAAACAATCTTAATAAGGTTATTACTTAGAGAAATGACTATGAATACACAAGGAAATGAACTGCTAAAAGAAAACAAACCTCAAAAAAATTAACATTTTGACTTAAAGAGCAAGAACATGCCTGAGGAACTTTATTCTGATAGATAAAAGGTGAATTAGAGGAAAGAAAAAAGGTGATCATAGATAAAAGATGAACTAGATCTTTTGGAAAGACAAAAATACAGAAAACTGAAAAGGCAGAGGCCACTTGCGTTTGTATCTGTCCCATGGAAAACACATTTCCCACCCACACTATACTTCCAGGACTTAACACACATATTACAAGGGCTGCTTTTCTTTAAGTACATTGTTCCCTCCTTATTACAACACACACTTACGATCTTAATTCTCCATCCAGGTCCTGCTGACGTAGTCTCCTGAAATCTGCATCTAGGGACTGGTAATTTTCCTCTGATGTATCATAAAAACCAGGGGCAGGCTTCTTTTCAAATGGGATTTCTGCATTGTAATCCACACCTCTCTTCTTTTTTCTTTTCTTCTGGATCTCAATTCCAGCAGCGCGAAGTTCTCTTCTTTTCTGGAGAGCAGCAAGACGTCTGAAGAAACAGTAACACCACATGATTGAAAGTGCAGACTAAAGAAAAGCAGTCCCCAGGATATGAAACCAAACAAAAAGTTTACCGAGCTTCTTCCAGCTGCTTCTCCCTGGCTTTCCTCTTGGCCTTCTTTCCCTGTGTATTTGCCAGACGTGCTCGAGCCTCAGACAGCATTTCAAGCTCATCTACAACAGGACAGATAAACAGAGATATGAACTTGCACTTAAAAGATGGGAGTAAGGAAAAGGGTGACATTAAGATCAGAAACCATCTTTAAAAGCTGAAACAATCAATCACAAGCATTCTGTGTCATCACTAATCTCCAGGTTGTCACAATGTATTTAATGAACCATTGGCCAAATGAATTAAAGACTTTTAGGAAAAAGGCCTAATGTTGAAAATAATTAAACCAGTATGAACAGCAAATAAAAATATTTACATAAGGAGGCAAACTGATGACATTACTGGAAGTAAAACTTCATTTACATCTTTATCTGAGAGTATTATCTTGAGAACTTGTTAACTGCATTTACATTGAGCCGAGAGTGCTGTACTTGTGAACCTGTAACTGTTCAAAACCACTACTGGTCCATTCATGGAATTTTAACAATGTTCATTTTTCAGTTCATAACATTGCTGTGTGCAAGGATAAAAAAAGAAAATTCAGGCAGTCCTTCCGTGCTTCGGCATGGATTCATCTAAGAGGTGTGAGCTGATGGAAAAAGACGAAGATACAGCACTAAGAATGCAAACAAGCAGAGCAGTCGTAAAATCAAAGAATAGCCAGTCATGGTAAGAGATGAAGATGACAGATCAGGAGGTAAAAAACACACCAAGAAAAGGAAAACCGACTGGCCAGATACAGAAATAAGAGAAAATCTGTAAGAAAATTAATGACCAGGGGGTGCTTGAAAAAAAGAAGAAAATCAAGGTAAAGTGGCTGTGTAAAAAGAAAAATCAAACCATTCAGATTTCTGTCAAAAATGGTAAACAAACTCCTAACTCACCTTCATCCATGTCAATGGGATCTGGCCTGGCAGGTTTGGTTTCTGGATTTGGATCGATTTCTCCAGGCTTCAGTTTCCGAGGATCATCAGCAGTTTCTTCCTCATTGTCTCTCTGGGCAGCCTTGTCCCTAAAAACACATTGTAGGTGTCACCACCAGCTCTTTGTTTTCCCCCAGACTCATGAAAACCATCCCTTGAATGACTCCAAAGACCGATCATAAAACAGCAACCTTGTACTCTATACAATACATTAAATTTGTTATACAATTCACAAGCGTGGTACTGTTCCATAATCTTAAACAAGTCAAGAAAAAGAAACCAACACAGTATTACATTACAACAATAAAAAATATATATAAAATACAATACTGATACAGCTAATAGTAAAGAAATGTCCTCAGGTAACCTCTAACAATAAAAACAAGAATTCAAACAGTGCGACAAAATAAAAAATCAGTTTTCCATTATGTTTTTCTACTCAACCAATCGCATCAGAATTAAGAAAGCTCACAAGGGAAAACTGCACATTCCTTCTCTTCTCATTGCCTAAAGAAACTCTCTGTAGTACAGAGATGGTATCAGCACATTCAACATCAGCCATTTCAACTTGTGTTTTATGTCTCTTTTCTCCCTCACATACCCACTCCTGCTGATCAGCCAGTCAAAAAATGCCCAAACAGCCTAATAAAAGCACAGATCTTGACAGTCCCTTAGCCAGAATAAGCAGGAGCAAGAAAAGATACACCTATCTCTATTCAAGCCACTCTTAAGGTTCCAGGAGCTTCTTTCAAGCTAGACACAGTGACTGAAAGCAATCCTTAAAGATTTGCTTACAAAAGGACTCAGTCAACTTGAAACCACTGTAATTTACCACCATGGGAGAAGGGAATGACATATTGCTACAACAAACACCACAGATTTTCCTGGTATTCCTGGCTAGATTTTTCTCTAGGCAAGCAGAAACTCACAGCAGAAATTCATAGTGTTCCAAGCACTGTGCAGCAGTTCTCCCAATGATGGGGGCAATGGTTCTCCACTGGGTTGGCATCAGCTTGGCCAGGTGCAAGAGTTTCTCCTCCTCTTCCCGAGACCACTCTGTCTTTTTGATGCTTGGGTCCAACCATTCGTACCTATCGTAAGTGAAAAAATTAGGGATGAGAGATCCAAGTTATTCATTGATTTGTCTTCAAGAGTGTTTTTATGACATACGCATTTGAGCTTTAAAATATCCTATCTATCTAGCACTTTTCATATTGATACAGCCTCTTCTTCCTTACCCCAGCTCAATTCTGGAGAAGTAAAGAGTCACAGAATTAATCCAGATAAAGGAAAGTAAAAATTGCAACAATCAAAGATACCAGAAATTCTACCAGAAATGGTAGAATTGTTTGGTCTGGAACCTTCAGCAATTATTTTACTAATCCTCAACAGTGCCAGTACTGTTACCTCCAGAAGTATTCTATTAAATATGTGCAGTTCAGGATTCCAGAAACTAAGTCTGATTCTCAACATACATTCATACTGCATCAGTATTTGCATCAGCTTAAAGCTTCTAGTTTTTTATTTAAAAATTTAACTTCACAGGGCAATTTCTAAACATTTACTCTCAAGCCAAACTCC
Source organism: Dasyornis broadbenti (assembly GCA_013397935.1). Classification (NCBI taxonomy): domain Eukaryota; kingdom Metazoa; phylum Chordata; class Aves; order Passeriformes; family Dasyornithidae; genus Dasyornis; species Dasyornis broadbenti. Next base: position 149,621 of record VZRN01001085.1, on the reverse strand, counting down.
CATTGCATGAAATTAGAAAATTGTTTGTAAGGGAGATTAATATTTTATAATTTTACTTCCTTGACAATATCCACCGATTAGAAGATGTTTAAATACAGGGAAAAAATAATCTATATAATTTAAAGTGATCCTGTATTTGCTAACACTGCAGTCACTGGCAAACATGATCTGGCTACTTTTATTCAACTATTTTCAAGCAGTAAGAATTTAAAACTTTCATGATAAAATCAAACAATGTTAAAATTGTTGTTGCTCTGTGGACATAAATTAGTCTGTGGTAACACTTTTTCCTTAATTTCCACTAATTGTGAACCTCATATTCCCACACACAGCACCTCTCACTTACCATCTGGCTTTGCATTGCTTTGCTGATTTCCTATGCAATAATGAAGCAATTCGAGACCATTGGTTTTTGCCATATTTCATAACAGCCGCTTTTAGAATTTCATCCTTAAAAAAAAACATAAATAGAGACTCTTATGGATCACAAATCTTGTAAAACAGAAAGTCTGAGCTCAAGTGAATTTCATGGGCTGACCCAGTGGAAATAGCACAACACTGCTACTTCTTTTCCAATTTTATTCTCAAGACAAATGAGGATTTGCATTTCAAAAGCCAATGAAATCAATAAAGATTAAATAAAAAAGACACATGATTATTGTTCCAAACTTCATATATCCAACAGAACTTCCCAAATGATTACTTTCAATGCTCTCTAATGCACTAGTGTTTAAAGGCTCTGTAAGTCTCCCTTGAAGGACAGCAATAAAGACATAGAGAAGTGTTTGTCTGGTAATGACATCACAACCGAAAAAAAAGTAGAATTGGCAGATATCTCTCTAGAATTGGCTGCCTTGTTTTAAATAATACCTAAAATCATCTTTTTTCATATTTTAATATTTAAAACTGGAATAAAAATGTAATAGATTCAGCTTGGGAGCCAGGTTGTTCACATACAACGAAGTGTGCATTCAGATTTGATCAAAAGCCAGAAGTCCTATCAATTGTCTGTCAATCCATCCATCAATCCCTCTCACCCTTCCTCTGAGATAAATAGGCTGATTATTTCTGGTTTATTCAGAGAAAGTGGTATTTTAAATGCATTAAACCTATTCTCGTAGCCCTGTCAGCACAGATGTCCCTCTCCTGTACCCAGTTAGTGTTCAGTGAGCCTGACACTGTCTCACACACACACACCTGCCAGAGAGCAGCAGCTTTAACTGTGAGCTCATGATCAGCTCTGGCTTGAGCTGCTACAGGCAACAATTCATGCAATTACTGTCCTGAAATAAATAATAAATCCTCACTAGTGTGGTTTTTTTAACTTACTTGAAGCTGTATGGCACACAGGAGCCATAACAGTGACATCAATACCTTTTTTTTGCAAATAACTGGTTATTTTATGAATGACCTGATATCACCTGGTTCCACTTTCTCTGTTTTTAATGTTGTATGCATAATCAAAATATTAACCAAAAAAACCCCCAACACCTATTTTATCTCTGGTACACCAAACCTGGTGAACCAGTGATCTATCTGGGCACTGAACATGCTCCCCAGGGCAGTGGTCACAGCCTCAAGCCTGACAGAGTTCAAGCAGCATTTGGACAATGCTCTCAGGCACAGAGTAGGATTCTTGGGGGTGTTCTGTGTAAAGTCAGGAGTTGGATTCAATGATCCTTGTGGGTTTTTTCCAACTCAGAATATTCTGTGATTCCATTTTATGCACTGCTGTTTCTCTTAACAGTCACCAAAAAAAATCAATTATGGAAGACCCTAAGAATGGGGTGAAGACAACGGAGCTTTTCCTGTCCTCTACTGACCCCAAATTTAGCTGCTTCCTGGGACATCACTAATATATCATAAGTGCTTAAAAGCGCACACAGCACATTTTATCTTCTATTACTTTTTCTTCACTATTTCCTGGACCCATGTACATGGCTGGTGTTCACAACATGCAGTAACAGAGTTCTGGATTTTACAGCGCCAGGTAAATCCTTCTGCATCCTTGCATGCATCTAATAAAACTGACATCCTTGATTTCTCATGTTATTATTTTCTTTTCCACGACCACCTGCGGTTCTGAAAGCTTGTGACAGCAGAATTGGAGGGCATTGCGCATTTTTTGAACAATTTATGTGTACAGAAGTCTTGGGGCTGCAGATGAAGAGCCCACACACATTGACAAGACAAGAAACAGACTGAAGTTGCCCCAGAGGTTTAGATTAGTTATTAGGAAAAATTTTTTCAAGGAATGTGTTGCAAAGCATTGGTACAGGCTACCTAGGGCAGCAGTGGAGTCACCATTCCTGCAAGTGTCAAAAAAACCATGTGGATATGACACTTAAGGACATGGTTAAATTGTGAACATGGTGGTGGTGCTGGGTTGGTGGCTGGACTTCGTGATCCTAAATTTTCTATTACTCTGCCTTTGCCATTTCCACCTTTGGAAAGACCTTCAAGTGCAAGAGATTCCTCCTCCCTCATTCCGCTAGAGCTTAAGAAGCCTGCCTATGCAGTACAAGTCACACTCCAGCCTGTGAGAGGGACATCTCCTAGCACAGCACAGCAGTCGCAGTGGGAATGATTCCACTCCAGTTGTAGTGGGAACGGTTTCTCCGGGGAAGAGGGACAACACACACATGGCTGTGCTTCCCAGCCTGCAGCCTGAGGGAAAAACAACACCAAGTGACCTTTGCCCACTGAGGCAGCAGGAGGGAGGGAGGAATAGGCTGCTCGGGAATGCAGCCCAACACAGAGTCAAGGAATCACAGAATTAGGTTGAAAAAGGCCTCTCAGATCACAGAGTTTAATCTGTGTCTGATCACCATTATGTGAATGAGACCACAGCATTCAGTGCCACATCCAGTCTTTCCTTAAACACCTCCAGGGACAGTGACTCCATCACCTCCCTGAGCAGCCCGTTCCAACACTTAATAACCCTTCTCTGTGAAAAAAATTCTTCCTAATGTCCAACTTAAACCTCGCCTGGCACAGTTTGAGGCCATTTCCTCTTGCCTTGTCGCTTGTTCCCTGGGAGCCCGATCCCCACCTGGCTGCACCCTCCTGTCAGCTGTGGAGAAGCGAGAAGGTACCCCCTGAGCCTCCTTTTCTCCAGGCTGAGCCTCTCCAGCTCCCTAGCTGCTCCACATCAGACTTGTGCTCCAGACCCTTCCCCAGCTGTGCTGCCCTTTCCTGCATTCGCTCCTGCAGACCGGGACCTCTTTGGAAGCCCCGGCACAAGGGCTCCAGCAGACCCAAACCTGCCCCGGGATACCCCAAAACCTGAGCCCCCGCGCAAGCGCATCACGACCCTTCCCCCCCCACCATCCTCCCTCGGCGCCTGCGCAAGTGAGGGCTCACCCCCCCCGCCCCCATCTCCCCGGGCCCTGAGGGGGGAGGAGAGCTCAAACCCCGCCGAGTCCTACCTCGGTGTTCCGCCACACGCCGCCTTTAATCATAATCCGCGGCATCTTGGCGGCGAAAGGAGGCGGGGACCAACCCCTGGAGCGAGAGAGCGGAGAGGGGACGGGAGCGCCGCTCGCCTCAGCGGGGCCTGCCGAGACCGCGCGCGGGCGCCCTCAGCGCCAGCGAGTGCCGAGGGCGAGGGGAGCGGGGTCGGCTGCTGTCAGAAAAGAGGGAAGCGAGTCCGGCTGTTTTCCCAGGGAAGCGGGACCGGCAGCTTTTCCACGGGAAGTGAGGCCGCTCCTCCTCCAGGGAAGCAGGTCCAACCGCTCCGCGCATGCGCAGCCTCTCATGCGTCCCGAGGCGGCGCTCCGCGCTAGCGCCACCTACCGGTCGGCGGAGCACGCGGCAGAGGGGCCCGGCCGGCGCCCAAAGGAGGAACTGGACTTGCATTAAATTCCTTCAAATTTACCCCAGGGACGCAAATAAGGCAGGGAAAGGGACAAGGGAAGGAAATCCTATCTCCTCCATATTACATTCACAGGGTGTTTTGTTGATTTCAGGAAAAAAACCCCATGCGTTTATATACAGAATAAATTCATGACTGCAAGAGCGGTGAGGCCCTTGCACAGGTTGCCCAGAGAAGCTGTGGCTGCCCCATCCCTGCAAGTGTTCAAGGCCAGGTGGGACAGGGCCTGGAGCAACCTGGTCTTGCAGGAGGTGTCCCTGCCCATGGCAGGGGGTGGAATGAGATAATCTTTAAGGTACCAATGCAAAACCATTCTATGATTCTACAACAGAGCAACATTCACAGTGTATTTGCATATTCACACACACAGACACTAAAGCAGGGTGTACAAGGTACATATGTGAATTTTGGAAATTTTCCCAGGTAAATACTCATGTCAGATACATTTGCACCTTCTCAATGGGTGAAGGGTTGAGTCTAAACAAGTGGAGATCTCAGCCCACAATCCATCATTGTCATTCAGCTGTTGTCCCCCAGGTATATCCAGTCAGGTGGTTGTGTGGCTCCAAGAGACCCCACTCAGAGGGAGGTGCTGGTCTCAGCCTGCTGGGGTCCAGGAGAGCTCAGAGGGTCTCAAGAACCATTGCTTAGAGTCACAACCGACTTGGCTTTGGTCATGGCAGTTTTCCACCCAGGCTGCAATTCGGGTCAGTAACTTTCTTTCAGAAGTTCAAAACCAAACATGTTGTTCCACCTGGGTCGTTATTCCGGCAAGAAAAAGAAAATTCCCAAGGCTGTTATAAACCAGGGCTCCTTAGCCAGCACAAGTTCCTGGGAGCAGACAGTGTTTCTGATATGCTCAAGAGGAGCTCAGCCCAGCTCATCAAGGCCGAGGCCTAATGAGCATTTCTGAGACTACAGTGCAGCCCAAACAGGAGGATGCACCACCACACCATACAGGTCTGACTCACTACTGTTCATTTACTTCACCTTCTGTTTAAATTTTATTCACTTATTTTGCAGATGCACAGCAGGTAAAATGACACCCTTTTGCTCAGTTTGTCTCTAGTTACATTTCCCTGTTTTGTCCAAATTCAAGATATGTTCATGGAGAAAATTATGCAAACTTTTTTGGTTTAAATACAAAACTTCATAGTGTGATTTAGCAAAGGCTTCGATTTTTGTTTAAAGTATGCAGGAATAAAAAATATTACAATTTTAGCCACCAAAAAAATACCAACAGCCCATATATTACTTGAAACTGAATATGCCTCCACCTTTACATTTCACTGACTTAGCAGACTCAGAACAACTTCAAAACCCCTTAAGTCCAGTGCAGTGCATAAGGAACAGAGAGCAATGTCAGGAATCATTAAACTATTTATTTTTATTAAAGGCAGTGACCAGGAATCATTATTTTAACAAAATCATCAAGCTCCAACTGAAAATACCTTCTTGTTCTTACAACTTAAAGAAACTTATATTTACAAACTCTTTCAAAAATTTACTGCAGTTCATTTATCCCCCTAAACCATGCTCCCTCCATCATCATTATACACCATACTTTTAAACTGGTCTCTATCAGATTTAGCCCTTCCTAGTCTCATCCAATATAGAGGCTTACAGTTCCTTCATCATTTTTGTTTTTGTGCCTATTCTTTTTAGTTTTTCTTCAAATAAAAGATCACAATTATACAGTAATGCAGGTAAAGACTCCTCCAAGCTTGAGTAACTGTTAATATTTCTCAGAAATATTTTCTTTCTTCATACAGGAAGGATAACATTCTTCTCTCTCACATCTGGATTAGGTGGCTCCAAGATCTGAATCCCTCATCTGTAACCACCACAGTTCAGGCACAGATATTTACTTGTCTGACTTTACTGAAGCTGCAAAGAACTGGATCACTTGAATAATCTTTGCTGATCTGGCCTTAAACACATGCATCTATCCATGAGTTTCAATCCATTCTTGGAAAACTGTGTTCCAAATCCTAAATGGCTGCAGGAGTCCCTGAAGACAAGCCCCTGCTCAGGCAGGACCACCCAGAACTGGTTGTCTAGGATCACATCCAGATGCATTTTAAGTATCCCCAAAGCGGGGCACTCCACTACCTTTCTGGGCAGCCCTTCCCAGCCTGTCTCCTACATTACCAAAAAGCCTCTACAAGACATCATCTGTATTCCTAAAGAAAGGCACACATCCAGGAAAAGTAAAAAAAGCACTGTGAGTTCCACATCTACAGTCTCTAAATTAAACCACAGGTTTATTCTGCTGCCCCATGGACTGAGCTGTAGCATCAGGGGACAGTCTGCACCAGCCCTTCACTGTTGTCTTTCTTCATACAACGAGATAACACACAGTTATCAAAACCCCTTATCACACTCAAGAGTTCCTAGCACTGCCTAACTCCAAAACAAACAAAGATTTGTCTAGATTTGAATGTAAATTGCAAGCAGCATTTATCTGGGTTCACCATACTCTGCACCAACTGCTGCATAGTACAATGGTTCGTACACACAGTATTTTAGACTAACAGTAAAGTTCTTGAACAAAATAAATTTAACAGTTTCAGATACTGCTAATCTTTTCAATGTAACTAAATAACATTCACAATTATCAGCAGGTGCTCATATTAACAGAAGCTATTTGAAAAGTGTATCATCTATTTTAGCAAACAACACAGTAACTACCAACCTGAGAAAGGTAAGGCATTTCATACTAGATTAAAATTGGACATTCACATAAAGTTGAAGATTTAAAGATTCTCAGTATCATAAAATATGTTTCAGGACATTACCATTTCTGTCAGACTACTCAAAAAATTAGCAAAACTACAGACAAGGTAACTGCTTAATAAACATCTCATACATACAGACATATGGAAAACATTTTCATGTCACAGTTACCCAGTGATGACAAGAATATTTTGTTTCTGGAATTCTGTGAGATACTATTTTTTTTCTTTTACAAGTATTGCAAAAGCTTCTGGGAGTAAAGGAGGTAATTTTCAGCAGATGGGAGGTAGCATTAAGTCTCCAGATACACTGGCAATTTTTATATGGAAAGTTATTACTATAAAATGTAACATGCCCTTCCTTCTCTCCCTTTAAAGATTCTTTCCGTTAAAAAAGAGATTTATTTTTCTTATTAAACTTTTACAAGAATATAAGTGGTGCAGAGTAACTGTTTAAACACAGATGAACACTGGCCAAATCCTAACTGACCTCTATTGAAGCAGTTACCCAAGCGATGAAAAAGTGTCTCCAAGATCTTCAGCACAGCCTGTGCTAGAATTGATGTTCTCAGAAACACCTGCAGCAAACCAGTACCCCAGGTTTCACACCCTGGACCAAAATGCCGGATGCATTCATTACCAGCCATAGTTCTGGGCACAGCAAAGGAAGGTAACGCCATGAAGAACTTCAGGACATACAAACCTCTCCAGAACCATGCGCCAACTTGCCATTCCCAACCTCATGTTTCAAGCTTGTGCTGTTGCTTATGCTTCTCCAGCAGTTTTTTGGTGGGCAGCACCACATTACATTTTGCACACTTGTACTTCTTTTTGTGCGTTTTGATATGCTTTTGGAAAGCGTGTTTATCCACCGTGGAATAGTCACACCTCCTGCATAGCAGCTTTAGGTGAGTCAGCAAGTGGCGCTTGAGGTGACTGGAGGTGCGGAAGGCCCAGGAGCACTGCCCGCACTGGAACGGCTTCTCCCCCGTGTGGATCCTCAGGTGGAGCTTCAGGTTCCCGTTGTGGGCTGTGCAATAGCCACACTCCTCACACCTGTACATCTTGACAGGCAGCTCCTTGTGCTCATAGAGGCAGCCAGAAGAGGAGCTTCCCTCCCCTGCGTGCGAAGCCAGGTGCCGTTTCAAGGATAGCCATTTGTTGGTTGAGTAGTCACAGCTCGAGCACTTGAAAAGCTCCATGTTCAGATGTGTGAGGCTGTGCCTTTTCAGGTGACTGGAAGTACGGAACTTCTTCTGACAAATGGTGCAGCTGTAGGGCCTCTCACCTGTGTGAGTTCTGATGTGGAGTTCCAGGTTTTGTAAATTGGCAGTGGCATAGCTGCACTCTACACACTGATAGAATAGTGGCTGACTTTGCGCTTGCACATCATTTGCTGTGCCCCTCTGAACACCTTGCTGAACTCCACAGACTTCTGAACGAAGCAAGGAGCTGTTTGAGCCTCTGCAGGAATCAAAATCGCTTTCTGGATATGTGCCTCCGTGGATTTGACGATGCAATTCAAGATTCTCTAAACACCTCTCCACAAAGAGGCAACTGCCAAACTCCTGTCCATTTTTGACATGAAGAAGGCTGTGCTTCTGCAAATGGTTTGATGTTTTAAAAGCTTCATTGCACTCATTACACACAAATGGTCTTTCATCCGTATGTATCTTTAGGTGCAGCCTGAAGTTGTTAGGAACAGCAGTAACATAACTGCAGTGCTGGCACCTGTATGTCTGGAATGTATTTAAATTGGAAGGACATGCATTCTCTAAGTTTTCCACTAAGTTATGATATGAAGCATCATCTTGCACTTGCAAATGAGAGGCCTCAGATTTGAAGAAAGGTTCCTTGTTGTAAGTGACAGTGTCCATTTTGTATGAAGTCCGAGGAGCTTCTGATCTATTCCCAGTAACAGCCAGACTGTTGCTTCCATGGCTGTTTTCAGGGAATTTCTTTCCAGGGCATAATATCTCATTGTCCCATACATCACCTGCTTGCTCCAGCTCTACTTCTGAAGCCAGGATTCCCCCACTGAGACAATCATTTTCTCTACCAAAAAGAGAGTGAGAAAGATGGCCCTGAGAATTACCATCAGCTTTGCATATTTTGCTTTTACAGTATTTATTGCTCTGACTCATATAACCATTAGCATGAAACTTCTTGTGGAAACTGAGATGTTCTTTAGTGTAGAACACCAGCGTACATTCATCACATGGATAATTCTTTAGAGGTCTTTCAGTTCTATTTCTCCCACTCGGGCAGTCAGGTTGCTGTCCTTGGCATGTTTCTGTCCCTGCATGTATCCTCCTGTGTCTCTCCAACCTTGAGGTGCTGGTGAATGCTGCCTGGCAGAGCTCACAGGAATATGGTTTATCCACTGTGTGGACATGGCTGTGCCTCACCATGCTTGCAAAATACAATGAAAAAAAGGTGCAGAACCTGCACTGGTAGAGCTTATAGCCGGCATGCCAGTACATGTGATTTAACAGGTAGGATAAGCTGCTGCAGGAGTAATCACACTGAGGGCATTGGTAAGGTGGTCTCTCCTTATGTCCCTTCATGTGATGAATAAAACTCCTAGGATGTGATGAAGCAAAGAAACAAATTCTGCAGGAAAAGGTAACTGGCATATCCAGAGGTGTAAAGTCCCGTTCAATTTTAATGAAAAATTTATTGTATTTACTTTCCTTTTTCTTGGTCTCAGATTCTGCTTTTTCAGATGCTTTCTGCCTCCCTTTTCTTGCATTTATTCTATTTTTTCTTGCCTTTTGCAACCTAGCAATCTTCTTATGAATTTTAAGGTGATTCTTAAGGTTGAAAGAAAAGAAAAAAGTTCTTTTACAAAAGCAGCATTTATGTATTTTCTTATCCTTATGAGCTGAATAAATATGTTTCTTCAGGTATGCACTGCATTTATACACAGAGCCACAAAACCTGCACTTGAAACTCCATCTTTCATTCTCCTTTGCAGAAGAGGATGTTTTAGGAAGAGGTGTGATGGTCACATTATTATTCAGCCACGTTAAACCTTCTTGCTGGCTCTGGAATTCTTTTGGGCTTGCATGAGAAGAAACAACTTTTTGTTGCCGGTATTTTTTCTTCGGGAATGGTGTTAGTATCTTGTAAATATGCTCTCCAGTAGTATTTGATTCAGCAGAAGTGGAAGCATTCATCTCAGATTTTCCTACATCTTCTGCAAGTTCTTTAAAAGTAGGAGAACATCCATTAAGAAATGGATCAGAAGAATTACAGGTAAATTTCTCTTCTTTCAAGCCATGTTCCGAAAGAGTTTCCTCTTCAATTTTTCTGTTATCACTTTCATTATCTCCATTCTTTGAGAAATCAGGATCTACAAGGAGATATAAAAAGTCACATTTCATACAATCACAAATATTCATGATTAATTGGTAGTAATAATCCCAAATTGCCTAACAACTTGCTTGCTCTTCACTACTTCTGCTTTTTATTTTCCTGTCTCTACTTTTTTCCCCCAATGCAGCTCTTTGTGCTCCCCTCTGCCCCCAACATTTAAATGCCATTCCAAATTAGAAGCCCCCTTCTTTCTCACTTTCTATTTTCACTCGACTCTGAATTTAACAGGACAACACTGCACCCAGTGTTGAACAGAACAGCTTTATGCCAGAATTCCTATCAGAGTACTGACACTAAACTTTGCTAATGCTCTATTCTCACAAACGTTTTTATTTTGAAAACACTTCCCTGATGAAAGACCACCCTTTTGCTCACTGCAAGAGAATGAAAAAGTACCAACTTCTTGTAGTTTCGCTATCTTTCACAGGAGTCTGTTAAAGAACTCCAGGCAATATTTTCCTTCTGCTGCATTTATTAATCTAATTTGAAATGCTTACTCTAAAAGAAATTGTTTCATAATGTTTCTATACAATTTCTCATTTCAAAAACTTGAGATTTACTATATTTCTTTAACGTTTGTGCTAATATTATTAATATATTACCTTCAATTTTAACAATTTTAAATTCCTTGTGGATTTCTGGTTGTTTCTGTGGACTGCCATCAAAAAAAACACTTGCAACACTGACAGGTTCTTCTTCATGTTTGGGTACCACTGCCAATGTCCATGGTCTGCTTGTCTCAACAGTGTCAGCTCTATCACTGTCAGCATAGGAGAGGAGAGGAGGAGGGTTCTGAAAGCCATCATAACCATCACCATCTCGATCACTGTCTTTGATTATCTCTGGAAGGTCTGTTTGGCAAGATGATGTAGGTAACTTGTAATTTTGACCATATTTGTCCATGTCTGCATTACACCCATCACTTAAAGATAATTTTGATGTGTTACACACGCTCTCAGTAAACCATTTATCTTCAGAATATTTAATACAATTATCTTCACTTGAAACAGTCTTGTTTTCATCCCAATTGCTTACACTGCTACTGTCGTTTGAAGACTTCCCTTCATTTTTTAGGCAAAGAATGTTATTTAATTTAAACTCCTGATCCACCTCGGGAATGGACACTTCCTGATCCTCAGCATCGCCCTGGAGAAAATCCTCATCGCTCAGCACAAAGACAGTGATAGGCAGCACGATCTCAAACACCCCCGGCTCTGCGGGAAGAAACACACACAATTAACGCAATTCCCAAAAAAAAACCCCGCAGGTACCGCGTCCAACATAATCCCCAGTGCGCATGCGCACGCCCCTCAGCTTCGCCGCCTTGCCGACATCCCTGCTTTCCGCGGTCACTCGGGCACCTCCGCTCCCGCGGGAGCCGCGCTGGGTCCCTGCCGAGGACAGCGGGCACTCACCGCTGTCTGCGGGCGGCTGCGGGATTCCCTCCCCGGACGGCTGCGGCATTCCCGGCTCCGTCGTCATCTCCCATCCCCTCAGGCCCCGCGCGGAACAAGAACCGCCCCCCCCGCGCGCCTGCGCAGCGGGGCGAGGGAGGCGCTGCTGACGCCTCCTGATTTGAGGCAGAAGTGGCGGGCGCGGCCTCTACTTGAGGGGTGTGTGGGGCGGGGTCTGCGCTCTTAGGCTTTCAAACGTGTGTTAAAAGCCGGTTTAAACGTGCTTTGAAGTGGTTTAAGAACTCAGTTGAATCGCCCACATGCGTCAGGGAGTCCCCAGCCCTGGGCAGAATTGTTCGAATGCTCTGCGAAACATACTCCCGGTTTAAGCAATTTTGATTGATTGTTATTTCTCTTCCTGTAAAACACCGATCAGACTCTTTAAGATCAGAATTGTGCCAACAATGAGGCACTCCCTCTCTGGGGACAGACAGAATCACAGAATAATAGCAGGCAGAAGTAATGAAATTCATGGAAACACAAAACAACACCTTTGGTTTCATCCTGTTTCCTTGGCTGTTGAGGCTGAAAGTGGAAAATATATGAACCTGTGTGCATACACATTTACATGTGTAGAGATGTAGGTGTTTATATACATATATAAATTTACGTATGTGCACAGTGTCCCTGCCCATTGCAGGGTGGCTGGAACAAGACGGTCTCTAAGGTCACTTCTAACAAAAACCATTCTGTGATTCTGTGAGTTGGTGCTGCAAGGGACCTCTGGAGACCATCCAGCCCAACCAACCTGCCAAGGCAGGGTGGCCTGGAGCAGCTGACACAAGATTGCGTTCAGGTGGGTTTTGAATGTTTCCAGAGAGGGACAATCCACGACCGCCTTGGACAACCTGTCCCAGTGCTCTGCCACCCTCAATGTAAAGGTGTTCTTCCTCATGTTGAGGTGGAACTTCTTGTGCTTCAGTTTATGGCCATTGCTCCTCGTCCTGTCACTGGGCACCACTGAAAAGGACCTGGTCCCATCCTTTTGGTACCCACCTCTGAGACATTTATATGGATTGATAAGATCCCTTCTCAATCTTCTCTTCCACAGACTAACCAGGCCCAGCTCCCACAGTCTCTCCTCATAAGAGAGATGCTCCAGACCATTCATCATCTTCGTGGCCTCCACTGCACCCTCTATAGTAGCTCCCTGTCCTGCCACCCCAGGGATCCCCCTGGCTCCCAGCACCCTGTTCCTGACAGTATTTATCTCCACCCCCAGCTGTAATCCCACATCCTGCACTGCTAGAGGATTCCCATTTCTCATTTTCCAGGCTCAGCACTCTGTAGTGGTGCCTCCAGAAGAGGGTGGAACGTTTAGCCACTCCAGTGAGAAGAATTTTTCCTATTCCCTGTCGTCTTTCCCCAGTAAACAGCATGTAAGGAACCAATTATATGCCTTAATTTCAGAGCCTTGCACTTGATGTACATGGAGCTGCACTCATTTGTAGTAACATTTGTTCAGTTTGTGAAATTCAGATGACATCTTTTTATTTTCAAATAGAACTGATGAAACCTCGAGGCAGGAGCATTGCCAAAACCCTCCTAACTGGGAGTATTAAATGAGGCAAAGACGAGAGGAATATTGACTTCTGTGTTTCAGCTCTCAAGGAATTTTGGAATCTCCACAGAGTGAGAAGACCTGTTGATATTCCAGGGTGAGTGAAGCAGATGCTGGGGTGAGCAGGATGTCTTCCCTAGAGTTACTGCTTCCTGAGCAAGCCACAAGATGTAAAAAAATAAAAGTAATTAAAAAGTCTCTTTCTGACAGAACCATCTGAATCTCCCCCACAAGATGGCTCTGCAGCCACAGGCTCTACAGTGGAAGCCTGGAAATACCTGGTTCTTTCTTTTTTTTTTTTTTTAAAGCATTAACTTTTAAAACAATCTTCACTGAAAAAATATGTCCCTCTCCACAAAACCTGCAAAATTCTGCACAAACGTTGCAAAGATGTAAATGTCAATCTTTTTGCCTTGAAAGTGGCTATTTCCACTCTTTTTCTTAAAGGAACAAACTATGACTCTCAGCCTAGTACTTTATGATGCCATGATCAGTGAGTAAAGTGACCATGAAATGGTTGAGGAATGAATCTGGTCAGTCTGGGCTGCATCTGTCTTTACAAGTCCATTGCACAAAACTACCTTCTGCAAATTCAGCTTGCAATGTATGCTTGTGCCCACACTCCAGCACAAAAAAAAAGAGTTGTGGAAAGGAACCTCTAAGGAATAGGACTGGGGCAATGGCTTTAAGGTGAAAGAGAGTGGATTTAGAATGGGTATTAGGAAGAAATTCTTCCCTGTGAGGGTGGTGAGGCCCTGGTACAGGTTGTCCAGAGCAGCTGTGAATACCCCATCCCTGGAAGTGTCCAAGGCCAGGTTGGGTGGGGCTTGGAGCAACCTGGGATGGTGGAAAGTGTCCCTGTCCACAGCAGGGAGTTTGGAACTAGACAATTTTTAATGTTCCTTCCAACTCAAACCATTCTGTGTTTCTGTGAAATATTAGATACTATGAGAAATTGAAGCAACCCCAATAAAATTGTGATTATTTAAAGTGTAGATTTTTGACATCTTTGTGGCCAGAATTTTGGCACAGACTTACCTCAACTAACATAAGATATGGACCTAAAATGTGTAACTTGAGAGCATAGTCACCTTAGGGTGCTTCTAGAGCAAGTGGTTTTTATCCTCTTGCTTGTAATTCTGTAGGTTGGAAGGGCCTGTGACAGTAATCCTTCTTCAGTGTCCTTCACTTTACCAGCCAGGGCATATAACAAAAAATCAAGCTGGAAATATTGAACAGAAAGCCTGAAAGTTGAGGGATAAAAGATAATATCACTTTTTACACCAGAGAGAGTCAGAGAATTGTTCCTGGGAAGGTAAGTGCAGTTATGATCTGGCAATAAGAGCAGAAGTAGTAGCTGAATAAAAATCCATCTGGAAAAGCATAGAAAAGAGGCTGGATAAGTTGTAAATGAAGTTATTAATCAATATCAGCTAATGTAAAGAGGGAAGTATCTCCAGAAGGGTTGGTCAGCATGATTTTAAAGGACTGAACTACTGCAACTGAGAGCTTCTTAAGAGCCAAGATGGCGTGGTAACAAACCAAGGCTTGGTAAGTAAATGGCTTCTTTTACTGTAAAACCTGCTGGATTGTTGTTTTTCTCTTTCTCACACTGCCATTGACTTTTTTTTTTGGTCCTTTTTTGCAAACAGCTCTACTGAAGTCTGTTCCAGAGGGAAGAGAAGAAAACACATTAGTGAGGACAAAGAGCTGAGCAGCACTTAGGGACAGAGCCTTCTCACACCAAACGCCCACGGAGAGATGCAACTGAGGACTGAGTCACACAAAATCCCAGCACACTCTGCTTTCCAATACCTTCTGCCCTGAGCAGATCTCCTTATCACTCAGTTCACCTTGAACTTGTGGAAACTGCAAGACTAGGAAAGAAATTCAGTCTTATGGTTAGGGCACAGGAGCCAGGAAGTTTGATTTCCATTCCTGCTTTTTTCTGCGGGTTTGTTTGCAGAGTGTTTCAAGCTCTTCACATTGCCTTAAGAGAACAGAGCAGTGCTCTTATGTGTTTGCAGCTCTCAGCACTGGAAGCAAAGTTTGATTTATTACCATATACAGCATTTTCCCCAAACTGGGAGACAAATATATCCAAGCTAGAACTTGGGAAAATCTGAAAATACAGTGCCTTTTCCATGGCAAATTGAGCGTGGTCCATTCTACTGATTTTACTCTTTGTCTCTTCATAGAATCATGGAATAGTTTAAGACCTTCTAAAGGTCATTGAATACAACCCCACTGCCATGGACAAGGACACCTGCCACTGAACCAGGTTGCTCCAAGCCCTGTCCAACCTAGCCTTGAACACTTCCAGGGATGGGGCAGTTCTGTCATGCCTTTCTGATGTGAAAGACAGAGAATATGGGCCAGCAAGGACAGAGAATTCCTGAATCAAAAATGATTGCTTTTAATAAAGCCACACTGGATCTGAAGAGTTAGCCCAAAACTGAGTTATGGAGTTAGTTGCACTTTGAGAGAGAAACAAAGGAAATTTCAGATTTAAAGGTCCAGCACAGCAAGACCTCCTTGTGAAAAGTGTGAGGAAATAATAGAGGGTGTTGGTGCCTTTGCCTTCTATAATAATTTGAAAACTGAACATTATAATACTGACAGTAACAGAGGGTAATGAGCCATTGCTTGTCAAAAACAATATTGTAGGAAAAGGGCAGCTCTTTGGGAAGGCAAGTGCCTGTGGATTGACAAGGTTAATCATAAAAATAAGTGTATTGCTGCCAAGTGTACAATTGTTGGGTAACCCACAGGTGAAGGGAAGTGCATTTGCTTAGTGGCAGGAATTTAATGATTCACTACCTGGGTGAAATTTTCTTCAGTGGAGTGTGTAAGACTTTTATTTAGACAATGCAGTCTGCCTGCTCCATTTGACCAGCTGATCTCTCTCTGGACTCCATTGATAATATTGGCTGCAAGCTTAATTCAGTTGTCTGAATATGAATAACAATAAAAAGCTTAATTCAGTTGTCTGAATATGAATAACAATAAAAAAGCTCCCTTTTTAGCTTTGCTGTATCCCTAGTGGACTTTAAAAAACCTTAAAATAAAACATCAACACCAGATAAGATAAAATAGGAGAATTAATTTGTGGAAAAGCTTCTTTCCAGGCACAAGGTTTGGACACCAACCTGAAAACCTGATAAATAGACCTTTTACTAAAGCTCTCCTACACAATTCCCAGGTGCAGTTTAAGAGTTAGCATGGGCCAGGGCTAAATTCCCAGAACAGAAATAAATAGAAGGAATGAGCAGGGAAAATTAATATCTGTACAAAATCAGTTGAGAACCTCTGGCACCCGTGATGCCATCTAGCGACATGTTTGCTATAACATGTAAGTAACTTTTTATTTGTGTGTTTCAAAAGATTTCTTAAAAAATCCTCCCCAAACCTGAACTATATTTTGATCAGATGTGGTTTATGGAATTATAGTCAGCCTGGTTACTTGTCTTCAGCTGGGAAGAGTTTAGTTTCAACTAAAAGCAAAATAGATGAATGGTCTTTCAGCTGATTTTCAGCTCTGTTTTGTATTCTGCAGCTGCTTCTAAATCACAGCAAAAACCAACAATATTATTTGTGCTGACAATTCTGAAAATGATGAAAAATTATGGAAAAGGAGAAGCCAAAGCTTTTTGTGTTTACAAACTTTTCCTGAGCAAAACATGTCAGGTCCCTCCTAGCCTATTTCTGTATTTTCCTTCCAGTTTAGATTATTCCATCTTAAAATATTTTAGGTTATACTTTTATAAGTGCAAAACACTGGGGTTTTTCTGCGTAATTTTGCCTTGCATAATCGGCAGTTACACAGCACGCTGGAAGTGATTGAGGCATTCACCAAGTGGTATGGATTTCTCATTAGAGTAGGATCATTACTAGGGTGACTGAGCTGTCTAAAGGCATTATATTTATATTTTTCCCTGTGAGTGTGGTGAGGCCTGGCACAGGTTTCCCAGAGAAGCAGTGGCTGCCCCATCCCTGGAAGTGTTTAAAGTCAGGTTGGGCAGGGCTTGGAGCAACCTTGTCTAGTGGAAGGTGTTCCTATCTTCAGGAATCTCATTCCTTATCTGTGTTTCCTTATACAGTATTTAAAAACAGAAATCCAGTTCTTGCCTCAAACAGATCTGCATTCCCTGATAGATGATATGAATCCATACACCTCAGATAAGTCTGTTAAGTTCACAGAGTGCTCTGAGATTTCAAAATACAGCTATTATGGAAATAGCCATTGTTATTCTTGTTTTTAATAGCTGCTGATAGTCAGGAATATTTTGAGGTAAGTGCCAAGTTAGAAGCTGTGATTCTGAATAGAGCTTTTCAAATACTCAAGGGCTGTATTATGTTTGAGGTAATTTGTCTGGACTATCATCCCAGAAACATCTGGTGGAAGGGGATCAGACTGGCACAACAAAGACTGGCAGTCGTACTCACATGTCCTCTTGTGGAGCCAGTTTATGGGTTTGGTTGTGCTGAAGATGTTGAACACTTTGCAGGGCTTTACTGAATTTTCTTTAGCTGTCTGAAACTCAGCATTTCCATTTCATGGCAAATATCGAAGTTTCACAGTATGTTTTCATTCTCAGTATGAACAAACCGACAAGCATAAAACATTTTCTGCCCATTTAGAAACATGCTTTAAACAAAGAATAAAATTATAGAGAGAAACTTAACTTCAAAATTAAATTATTAGTTCAAAGCTTATTTTGTTGTTTGTTTGGTTTTTAATCTTAGTGTGAGGTGCTGGTGCATGTCTGAAGAAGGACAGCAAGAGCTGGGGAAGGGTCTGGAGCACAAATCTGAGGAGCTGCTGAGGGAGCTGGGGAGGCTCAGCCTGGAGAAAAAGAGGCTCAGGGGGAACCTTCTTGCTTTTCACAACCCCCAGACAGAAGGGTGCAGCCGGGTGGGGGTCAGGCTCTGCTCCCAAGGAACAAGTGATAGGACAAGAGGAAATGGCCTCAAGTTGCATCTGGGGAGGTTTGTATTGGATATTAGAAAAAAATTCTTTATTAAATGGGTTATCAGTTATTGGACCAGGACAGTGGTAGGGTCACCATCCCTGGAAGAATTAAGAAACATGTAGATGTGGCACTTGGGGACGTGATTTAGTGATGGGCTTGGCAGTGCTGGGATAATGATTGCACTCAATAATCTTAGAGGGTTTTTTCACCCTAAATGATTCTGTGATTCAATGATTCTCTCCTGACACAACAGCTCTAATGGTTCGGGACATGGCACATCCCATCACACTGTATCCTGTCAGGATGAGAACCAGATAAGGATGCTATTGCTGAACAACCATGTGGGCAGTTTCTAGTGGAGGAGAATCAATAGCAGTTATCTAATTTTAGGTGGCTTTTTGGTGTTGTGACTACATTGGAGCTGGTGGCCAAATTCCTGATTTGGAGAGGGATTTTCTACAGCCAACAGAGTGTAGTCCAAATCACTCTTAAATCAGATACCTACATTCAGACAAGCGATTTCCTGTCTCTGTTGCCAGTATTGAGTGATTCTCCACTGAGCATAATGGGAGTCTAGACTCTGTTGTAGACATGTCCATTTAGGTTTGAATTTGGTGCTGAATTTCCCCTTGTTCTGTTCACCAGTACGATGAGAGCTTTCTGAGAACTAATTAGTGGCAATAACTTGAAGCCTCTTGTCCATTTATTATTATCTTTATAATATGCCTGAGGCCTTTTTGGCCCTGTGATCCGGAACATGTAAATAGAACAGGGCACATCAAAGGCTGCCTTGTCACTGCAATATTTTAAAGTTGTTAATATAAAATCCTACTGCTGCAAAGCTCATGCAAGACAGCTCAAAAGCAACTGTGTTTATCTGAACCTGTCTCCATTAGGATCTTATTTTGACTTTGTTGTTTGATTTAGCAATCAGCTATAAAAGACAACATTTTGGAAGCCAGTCTAATGAAGATACTCGTAGTGATTTTCTTCCGACCACATGTTTGAATCTAAGAAAATTACTTCAGGCTTTATTCCCTTTATTGTCGATGGGAAGAAACAGGAATTAAGAGTGTGAGTCATCTGACCTACTTTAGATGTTCATTTTGGAGTGATGGGTTGCAGATGAAATGCTGATTTCTCTCCACTGAGGACCAGAGGAGCAGAGAGGGATTCGTTTAGATGCAGGTGACTGATGGGATTGGATGAACTCATTCCATCCCCACTTTAGGGTACACTATTTGGCCTTATCAGCTTTATCACCTAGCAAATGCCATGGCTGATATGGGACCTCTCCCAAGACGAGTCTGCATGGAGATGAGACCAGTCATTGGAACTGGAGCTCTGTTTTCATTTGGGAATGATTCACAGCCTGCTGAGGTCAACGGGAATCTTTCCACTGGCTTCAGTGGGGCTTTGCAAATCCCAGGGTTTCAGCATACATTAATTTAGCAGCTGGGTGCCACAATTTGAGATAACATCACTCTCCTGGGTTTTATTATGAATGTTTTGCCAAAGGTCAGCAGTCTCACAGCAGAGCTGGCAGGACAAAGTGAGTCACAGGCTAATACAGGGGTTCACTTGGTTGTAAAGGCTGTGTATGTGCTGTCCTGTCCTAACAGGTTATTCTTTGCCTTGGTACCTGAGTCTCCTCTGGTTTGGTTGATCTAGTCCATAGTCTTCATCATCATAGAAATCCATACTTAATCCCTTTGTCCATCTCCTCCAAGGCTGCCAGAGGTCTGTAGTTTACAAAGAACAGTCTCCCCATCCAATCTCCACTCCCTGACGTACAATCTCTGTCCTTTCAGACCTTGACCACCTTGAAGCTGCATCTTGGTAGCAAGTCTGGTGGATTAAACAAACCACCTCTGATAAAGAAGGGACCTTTGATAAGAATTCAAAGTAGACAAAAATCTAGGGATAAAACTGGATGTTTTTGCTTTCTGTGAGTCAGGCAGAGATGTTGCTTGTAAGAGAGAAAACTGTAAGAGGAAGTTCACTATTGAACTGTATAACTGAAGCTTGAAACTTCATTAATTAACAAATAACTTGAAAGGATATTATTGTTTTGGGGGCAAATGAACACTTTGGAGAGAAAATTCAAGAGTTTAAGGATTTATTTTATTTTTGTGGCACTGTGGGTGCTTTTGCAATACTTACACTTTTACTCACCCCACTGCCCCAAACATCCATTTCAGTATCTGTGATAGATTATTCTTTCAGAGCCCACAGAATGCTTCAGAGAACATGCTATTGCCTTACTAGAAGAGCCTTGCAGGTACCAACAATTTTCTGTATCAAAAAACTCGTGTTCCTTGTGTTGTCCAGGTCACTGTGAAGTGACTTCCAGTCAAACCAGGATCATTCAAATGTTAATAACATCATTGTGCTGCTCATGTTTCTACAAGAAGGAACTGGTAATTAAAAACCTTTGGGAAAATAATATTAAAGTTGGACAGCTAAAATATTTTGTTTTGTTTTAAATAGCAAGCAGGCTTTATGATTACTGCTTGCTTGGAGGAATTTCAGTTTTGATAGTAATGGAAACAAGGGGAATACACACAAAGTTGAAAGATAACTCAAGATTTGAGACCATTTGTTCCAGTTCATCCTTTCTTACAGGTTTCTTGTGTTGCTTAGAATGTCTGTTAGAACAGGACTCAGATTGAACAAATTTAGCCAGCTCAGCCTGGGTGCCTTATTTATGACGCCTCTGTGGGCTCTCTGTAATCACAGAATGGTTTGGGTTGGATGGGAACTTAAAGATCATCTGGTTCCACCCCCTGCCATGGGCAGGGACACCTTCCACTATCCCAGGTTGCTCCTAGCCCTGTCCAACTTGTCCTTGAACACTTCCAGAGATGGGGCAGCCACAGCTGCTCTGGGCAACTGTTCCAGTGCCTCACCACCCTCACAATAAATAATAATAATGATGGTATTATTATTACTGTTGTTGTTGTTGTTACTGCTATTATTGCTATTATTAAATTTAATGTCAGTAGGCACTTCCAAAGAACAACTGATTTCATCCAGATAAGGTGCATATTTCTCCATCAAGAGTGCCTTTCACTTCAATGATCTTTCACCATTGACTCCAGGAGAAGTCTGGATGACCAGTTTCAACCAGATGTAAAACTTTTAAATTGTTTTATTTGGCTGAAATACATTCTGTTGTGAAGATAGGGCTATAAAATCTATTTAAGTACATGTGATAGATTTTAAAATATCCAGTTACAAGCCAATAAATATGTTTGCTTCAAATGTTCAGGTTATAAAAAACATTTAAACACATATGACAGGAAAATGTTTTAATATCTTCAGTTACAGACAAAAATGAATTGATATTACCCTGTCAACTCCACACACTAAAATGGTCACAAGTCAGCATGACAGCAGTGATGAGTGAAAAAAGGGTCGTAATTGTCGTTCTTTATTTATCTCATGGTTTTTGTGCCTGTTGTATTCATGCTGTCAGAGTTTTTCTAAATAACCAAAATGGACAGAGATGGCCTAGAATTTCCCCTTCTGAATGAATACAGAGATTCTCTCCTGATGAGGACATGGAGTCTCAAGCAAACAAACAAACAAACAATGTTTGCAATGCAGACTGAATAGAAAATGCATCTCTGCTTACAGATAAGCCCTAGTGAGCCGTGGTGACCTTTGTCCCTATGTTCTGATCTGAGTTCAACAGGGCCCCAGCACCAAACCTGTGTGAACCTCATGAAATTCAACAAGGCCAAGTGCAAGATGCTGCATCTGGGTCAGGGCAACCCCTGGTATCAACTCAGAGAATGGATTGAGAGCAGCCCTGCGGAGGAGGACTTGGGGATGCTGGTGAATGAAAAGCTGGGCATGACTTGGCAATGACTTGATCATTTCTTGCACTTGCAGCCCAAAAAGCCAACTGTGTCCTTGGCTGCATCAAAACCAGCATGGGCAGTGGGTCAAGGGAGGTGATTCTCTCTCTCTGCTTTGCTCTTGTGATATCCACCTGGAGTGCTGCATCCAGTGGGAACACCAACACAAGAAAGAGACGGACATGTTGGAGCAGGTCCATATGAAGCCACAAAGATGCTCTAAGGTCTGGAGCCCCTCTGCTGTGGAGCTAGGCTGGGAGAGCTGGGGATGTTCACCTGGAGAAGGCAAGGCTCTGGAAGACGTTAGAGCCCCTTCTAAGAAAGCCAAAAAGGGATTTTTTACAAGGGATTTTTTAGTGACAGGACAGGGGACAACGGTTTCGAACTGTCAGGGGGTATATTTAGGTTAAATATGAAGAAGAAATTCTTCCCTATGAGGGTGGTGAGGCCCTGGCACAGGGTGCCCAGAGAAACTGTGGCTGCCCCATTCCTGGAAGTGTTCAAGGCCAGGTTGGAGGGGGCTTGGAGCAGGCTAGAATGGTGAAAGGTGTCCTTGCCCATGGCAGGGGCTGAAATGAGATGAACTTCAAGGTTCCTTCCAACCCAAACCATTCTGTTTCTGTGAAAGTGTGATAGTCATTTAAAGGATATAAACAAGAAAGCTTTTATTTGCATCCATAGTTCAGATCTGGGGCATTAAGGCACAGAAAGATTTAATCACTGGCCCAAAAGCAGTGACAGGAAGACTGCAAGGCAAAGATCTGAACCCAGCATGCCCCAGGGCCCTCACCACAAGACTTCTTGTTTTTTCTAAGGGTAGGTTCATCTCTGTTTTTTCAGTGTAATTGAGTGCAGAAGGTATCACAGTCGCTGTTGCTAGTTTTGAGCACAGTCTATTAGAGAATAATCTGAACCAGTCTCTTAGAGGGAAGACAGTACCTTTCCAATGTACAGCAGATAACCCGCACAGCAGAGGAATTGATGTCATCCCTACCTGAGAAGCAGGAGGCTGCAGTGATGCTTTTCTGAGGCCCTTCTTCATCTTACAAGTTTTTCACTGTAGAGTGGCCTGTGAAAGGGAAGCAGAGGGATACCTCAATATTAGCAAAACAAACTGAGCATTGTGTAAACATGGAGGAAATAGCTGGAAGTTTCTCTCTGCAAATACAGGGAATGTCCACTAAATATTTAACTTACCTCCTGATCCTGCTTTTGTTTCCTGTCAAGTATCAAGAGCAATAAGCAGAGGACCTGGCTGCATTTGTGGGATTAATTTTTTACAAGTTTGATGATCTCTTATATCCCTGCAAAGGACATTTCACAGCACTGCAAAGGGGTGAAGTGCCAAGAAGTAAAACCTAAAGCACTTTCCAAGGTGTAGAAAATGCTCTCTGAAAGCAACATGTTGCTGCAGCTCAATTAACCTTGAAAACCCAAACAATTAAAATGCTGGTGACTAACAAATGATAATTTTGAGAAAGTAGTTTTTTTTCTTTCCCTACAATCCTACTTTGTGCCATATTTAGAGCCATCTTGAATCAGCAGTTTTGTATAGGGGGAATTAAGCACTACTTGGCCTAAAGGGTCAAAAGACCTCAGAAATGAAGTCAAAACAAAATAGCTGTGACTTCTCTCATTCATATGATTATAAACTGAAGGCTGGAAAAGATACCTGAACATGATTTTGCAAATTTGATGGAGAAAAGTGACAGAAGGTCTTGACATGAGGCTTCTAGTGCTCGTCCTGCTGCCAGGGATGCTTGAACTCCAAGCAATGTCTTTCACTGGAAGTTAAAATCCAAGGAAGTTGCCTTAGCAGTGAGTTGCTGTGTTGTTGGGCAGGCAGCTCTGCTCAGTGCTGTCCTTGACAGGGTCATTGTCAAAGAGCTGGTGATGCCACCACAGTTTAGTGCAGAGCAGTTTTGTCTTCTCCATTCTACCTAATAAGAGATTTGTTATCATCAGGCCTCTGTTGTGCCTTTGTTTCCCAATCTTTCTTCTTTCTCCTTTAAACCCTGTGTTCCAGACTGAACAAGGAAACCTTTTTTTTTTCTATCCAAGAGAAGCATCTCCATGAATTTCCACTGTTATCTGCCACTATATTTTTACAGGATTCAGTCTCAGCTATTTTTCTTTTCTCTAAATAATAAGTTATAATCCTGGCATTTTTGAATTCCCAGTGTGGGTCCATTTAGAAATTAGTAAGAGTAATTTTAATATGAAAGAAAATTGGCCTCTTTCTTCAAGCTATTGTTGTATCACAATGGTGCTGACAGGCACAGGCCAACAACGGCGCTGCTTTGTTACCAGGCACTGGGCAGAAATAGCTGGAGATCGGTCAGACCTTGAAAAATGCACAATCTCAGTGGGTCAATCAGAGGCAGCAAGAGGAAGGAAGTGACTTGAGGAGTAGACAGCAGCAGAGCCAGGGCAGTGCCGTCGAGTTCATCTGTAGTGCCATAGGATTGCACCCCTGAACCCTGTCCCGCTGTTTGTGTAGGATACACAGCCATGCCTGCTCCGGGATCACATCCCTGGGCTGCTCTATTCCTACCTTGGCAGAGGAACTGGAACAGGGAGTAAAGGTGTGTGCACCCAGTGTTCAGAGCCTCTATGGTGTTAACACAACTAGGTGACACCATTTGGGTAAAGTGTATCAGTATATAATCAGCTCTGTCCCCTAAAGTTGCATAAACACCCTGATCTCATCTCCCACTCCAGTAACTTTTTCTCTGACTACCTTGTAGTAAAAATATCTCCCCAAAACAAATCCCCTTTCCCCTCTCCAGTGAAGCAAACAACACCAACACCAGCTGCCGCCTGTGAACTCCTTTAGAGGCAGCGCTGGGTGCTCTTCACTGTCCTCATGTCCAAAAGGGCCCTGCAGTGTTTGCCATTCCGTATGACGTTGCAAAACATCTGCATTCCAAACATCCCCCTCTGTGGCTGCCACCATCACCACCACAGCCTGTTTGGTCGTGTCTCAGTTGTGCCAGATCCTAGTCCTGCTATCAAAGTTAAGGAAAAATGAGAAGGACCACTTTCACCTGTGCTGCTGGAGGGATGCTCTCTCTCAGCATGGTTCTGGATTTCTCAGCGAAGTGGAGAGGACTGAGTTTTGTTATTCAAAAGAGGAAGGGGTGAGCCCAAATCAGCACTAGGTCAAATGAAAAAAAGACAGAGGAGCAGAGCTGGGACTAGTCCTGAAGCTGGGCAGACTCCTGCAAGGCTGACCTTCCTGCTCCCAGTGCTGCCAGAAGGATCTGGGCAGGTTTGGTCCCAGCCCCGCACGCTGTGATCCCTTGTCTCCCAGTCCTATTTGGTATTTTGCTGCCCCCAGAACACTTCTGAGTTTAGGAACTCAGATTCCTGATATAATCCAAGTCCTTGTTGCCATCATACTACAGTCACACAAAACTCTGGAGAGTCTTAGATGAGTCAATCCGTTGAACGTGGCTTTTTGGAGAGTAGAGTGGACCGATTGTCCTTCTCTGTAGCCACACTCCGCCACACACGCCCAGAGGTGTGCTCACCCTAGAGGTGTGCAGAGGATGATGAGACAGAGCTGCTGCACAGCAATGTTCCTGAAGTGACTGAGTCCTGGGTGCTCCATTCTACAAATCATGTAATTCTTTCCCGTGGTCTGAATGACAGAATTCATAATATGTCATTTATTCACAATGAATAAGTGAAATGCAGGACCAAAATGCAAAGGAAAAACCAGTGGAGCTTGCTACCAAAAACTACATGTCAGCAAATGGTTGAAAAAATACTTAAACTGTAAAGAAATGTCCCCGTGTGATTATTTCTGCAATATCCAGCATAACAGGGAATGGTTTTGTCTTTGAGCCTTTGAAAATGAGAGGATTTGTGCTGTTCATACCACTGTTAAACAGATCTGGGAACACTGTCACCATATTAAATATGAGCAGGTTTGCAATGTCAAATTCCACAACACGGCCAATACATTTTATTCTTCTCTTTTCTTGACACAATAGTAGCTTTCATTTTATTTTAGCAGTTTTGGTGCCATTTCCTTTCCACTCTTAGTGTATTAGAGTCTGTCATCTCACACCTCTGAAAGACATAGCTGTAATATGCTTCATACTTGCATGTTGAATTAACCTTTTCATATCACATTCCAGTCTCTCCCTTTCCACCTCATGCTGTGTTTCTCTTTTGCCTTTTTTTTCTCAAATTAGAGCCTTTCATTGCATATTTGGGAACGTTGGAAAAAAAAAATAAATTGTTCCTGAGAGGGCAGCCTTTTGCCCAGTTGAAAAGAGCTGGCATGTCATGTCAGGGACATCTTTCCTCACAGCTGTACCTGTTTTTTTTTCACCAGTGCAGCATGAATATCGTGGTTACAACAAATGATGACTTTGTTTATTGAATGTGGACTTTCAGCTTCAGTTTCATAACCTTTCCCCAGCTCCGTTCCCTTCTCTGGACACACTTCAGTCCCTCAATGTCTTTTTTGTCCTGAGTGGCCCAAAACTGCCCCCAAGATTCGAGGTTTATCCTCACCAGTGCCCAGCACAGGGGGCAGTCACTGCCCTGGTCCTGCTGACCCCACTGTTTCTGGTACAGCCCAGGTGCCATTGGCCTTCTTGNAGTTTCATAACCTTTCCCCAGCTCCGTTCCCTTCTCTGGACACACTTCAGTCCCTCAATGTCTTTTTTGTCCTGAGTGGCCCAAAACTGCCCCCAAGATTCGAGGTTTATCCTCACCAGTGCCCAGCACAGGGGGCAGTCACTGCCCTGGTCCTGCTGACCCCACTGTTTCTGGTACAGCCCAGGTGCCATTGGCCTTCTTGGCCACCTGGGCACACCTGGCTCATGTTCAGCTGCTGTCACCAGCACCCCCAGGGCCTTTTCCAGCTTTCCAGCCTCTCTGCCCCAGCCTGCAGCACTGCAGGGGTTGTTGTGACCCAAGTTGCTCACTCGGACTGGGTAAACCAACAGCCAAGTATTATATATTAAACTGGTTGTAGTGAAAGAGCAAAATGTATTGATCCAATCGGATTCTTCAGTTCCTGCCAAGGGAGGTTAGGGAGTGTAGTGTCCCTAGACTGAATTTAGACTTTGTAAATAACCCCTCAGGCAATAACATGCAAGTCAGTGCAGGCATCCAGAAGAAAACAATTTAAAAATTACCATGCTTGAGGTTGCAAATACCAGCTTAAACAAGCCTTAGTTGTTGAAAACATACAACTCCATGAGCAGACTCTGAGAATTCCACTTCAATGCTGGTTCTGGTTTTCATAAATGGAGGTGAAAGCTAGAGAAGCTCAGCTAGAGGTCTCAGCTCAAAGATGAGCTTCCAAAAGTAAAACTGCAGAAATAAACGAATATTTAAAAGGAAAGAAGTTGTAGGAATTCCTGGAGAATATGATGAAGTCGTCTCCTCCAAGGAGTTTGGAAAAGGTGGCATTTATTAATGAAAAAGCTTGAGTTGTGCATCATGGCAGAGGTGTTTTGCAGCAAGGAGGGGGCACCCAAAGGGATTGTCCCCACAGACTGTTTGCACACACACTGCTCACTTGAAACCTCAGAGTCTTCACAAAGAGAAGATCTGGACAGAGCAGCCAGAGATAAAAAGGAATAACAAAGTAATGTCCTGTTCTAAATGACACATGACTATTTTTGATAGACATTTTTGATAAGGACACAGATTCATAGCCCTCCCCACATACCAGGAGATATCAGTAATTTTGATATATGGTACTAAACACAACCCAGTATCCTTGTCCCAAACAGCTCCAAACATTTGATCTCTGCAAAATGAACCACTACATAGTGGCAAACTGATAATTCAGAATAATTCCCTTGTTCCTGCAGATTCAGAATAATATTTTTATTTTTTTTCCCCTGTGGAAAGTGAAAATAAAGTTGTAGGACATTCTCACTTGGTAGCATCAAGTAATTCCTCAACTCATACCCTCTTTTATATCAATAGTGGGAACTTGTTTTATATATATGTGTCCATATTTACATCAAATATGACTATATAGTTTCATGGTGAGTTCATTTTTTGCTTGAAGTTTCACATAACCTTTCAGAAATGAGCAGGTAGCAACTTCATCCTTCTTTCTCATTTCAAGAGTACTTTATTAAACTGAAAACAAGTTTCACAAGACAATTCTAAAATATGACCCCCCTCAGATCCGGGTCTGTAAAGATGTATAAACTTGGGCCGTTGTAAACAGATCACCTGGATTGACCTGATGTGCAGGAAGATAATGATGAGCACAACTTGTTATTGTTAAACAACACATGAATAATGAACTGGATTTGGGATCAGTCAACTCTTCTGGTTTTAATCTTTCCTTTTCTCCCATTTCGTAACTGGACTGTTGATGTAATCCTACCCCATGTGAATGCTAAGTTGAGGGTTTCACAATAAATGAAATGCCATATAAACCAGCATGAAAGCCACACAGTGTAATCTAAGGTGCCCACAAGAGCTGGCAGAGCACTAGGCTCCTGATGTAGTCAGTAATTAAATAATAATTAGCAATTAAATTCTCAGCAAAATGTTTTAATTTTGCCTTGGGTCTCCTTGCTTGCCTGAAGAAATGCAGGGTTTTATTTTAGTGAAAGGACGGACCGTGCAACAAGTGGGAAAGGAGGAGATATGGCTTGGATTGAGTGGCATCAGGCTCCTTGAACTGAGCCCTCTGCCATGGTTTCACCAAGAAAGGCCAGAAAGAACATTAGGTGAGATGACTGCATAGCACAGGCCAGGAATTTTATCAGAAAGGTTTTTATCAGAATTATAAGGTCTGCGAATTTTAGAAGCGTCAATTCTCATCCAATGGCTGCACCTTGGGAATCTATTTCTCACCTAAATGTTTGCACTCAGGATAAGAGCAAAACCCAGGGGAAACATCTGTACCAGGGAACTAAACAGTGTCACTTTGATTTCAAAACTGATGATGTTACTGCTCGCTGGGAACAATCCTGGGCTCATTTTAGCCAGCCTGGGCCTGGGAATGACAGGACAGTACCAGCCGGCCCAGCCCAAATCAGTGCCAGCAACTGCCCTGATTTAACAAGGTGAGCAGTCAGATTCCACCCTCTTTGTGGTGATCTGGCATTGTTTAATTTACCAATACAATGGGTTTGTGTGCACTGTACTGGATTAAATGTCAGAATGTGGCAATTTGCTACTTTCTGTCACAGGATTTGTGTCTTTTGCTACTCTAGCAGACATTTCTCCCTGTCCTGGTTCTGCCCAAGTGGTATAGAATGACCTCCAGAACCAGGGCACTCCCCCAAAATGGGATCAAATGGTAGCATCTCTTTCTTGCACAGGCTGCACTGAATTGACCAAGCTGTTTGAAACTCTCAGTGCTGGGCATGCTTTTGAGACACCACCTCTACCCTTTTTTATTCTATTCTGATAGAAGAACTTCCTTTTGTAATTAACACTGTATAAATCCTACCTTCCTGTGCTTAATCGAGTCTCGCTTATACACCGAAGGCTTGAGAGTGTTGCAGCCACCTCCCAGATCCATTCAGCTGAATCTCCACAGCTGAGGAATGTTCAGTGAAGGACACTTGCATGGAATATCTAACGAGTAGGTACTGGATTTCAGGAGTTAGGTGGTGTCTTAATTCCAAAATGGGTGAGACTTTGAACAAGATCACAGAAAGGCACTGGAACAGCTGTTGTGGAGTCTCCATGCTTGGAGATAAACAAAACCCTGCTGAAACAAAAGGCTTTTAAAGTCTCCCAGATTCCTAAGTTGTTCACAGCTTAGGCTGCTACTGCTACACTTGAACTGCACCTAAACTCCACCTCGATCACACTTGAGATTCCTTCATGCTCTTGTGAATTTTAAAATTCCTTATCACAGGATCACAGAATGATTTGGGTTGGAAGGGACCTTAAAGACCATCAAGTTCCAGCCCCCTGCCATGGGCAGGGATGCAACCCACTAAACCAGGTTGCTCATTATGATAATTTTAGGCTCAGATATTACAAGGAGAAGGAAAACACAGAGGTGAGGCACAGCTGTGGCTGCTTGCCAAGTCAGAAGTCTGGAGTGTCAGAGTGACCTCAGAGGTTGGTTCTTCTCTGGTGCCCTACATGGGACCAAGCATCCTCTAGTTCTGCACTGAAGCAGCTCTGACAGTTCTGTCTCCAGTGGTGTGACTGTGACCCTGCTGAGCCCCTGCAGCAAACAGCTTTCCTCTGACACTTCAACTCACAGACCCCTGCCCCAGCCTCGTGTCTCCCATGCTCAGCCATAAAGCTGGAAGACAAAACTCCCAACCTTCCTTCCCTTGCCTGCCCTCTCAGCCTGGATTTATTTCCCCGGGCTGCTGATGGTTGAAGAACAATTAGTTTTGCTCATCTGAGGGGATTTGCATTGTGAAGCTTCCTGACAAGCCGGGGAGCAGCAGGGTGGGAGAGGAGGGGTGGGTGGAGAGATGCTCTGCCAGCCAGGCAGGCGGGATCGTTCTGGCAGCAGCTCTGCCTGGCTTTCACTCTGCCTCCCGGGGGAAATCCTTCCCCTCACTCCAGGCTTCTCCTCTGCCACACCAGAGGCAGGACAAGGAGGCAGCAGAAGGGTCCCAGCGCTGCCAGCCCCCAACACCCAGCTCACACCTGCAGCAGGCAAACCATGAGGACGAGCTCTTTGCTCCTGCAGCCGCTTCACCTTTGATTGGAAACCTTCATCCACCTCCACAAAGGACCATGGAGGAGCAGTACATTTCCAAACTCCACCCAGTAGTGGATTATGGAGCTGGGGTCTTTCTCCTAATCATAGGTGAGTTCACAGCCTGCTCATTTGCTTGGAGCCTGGGAACAGGGATGCAGGGATTCCCTGTCTGTGCCGTGGTCAGGCAGAGGAACCTGAAGGGAAATGACAGAAAATGTTTCCACACAGGTTCCCTTGCATAGTGCCTTGGAGTTGGTTGGATGCCAGGATTAATCTCCACTCTTGGATTTGGAATCTTTTGTTTTGATGCTGAAGAATGGCCAGCACAAATTTGCCTCTGTGGCATCACAAGTATTCAAAATAAATTGTCTGTCGCTTTCCATGGCATCTCAGCCCCGAGAGCTGAGCCAGGGCAGCTCATTCCATGGGACTGGTCAGGGGAAAGCAGCTGTGGGCTGACCCTTGGTGGGGGGAAATGTCATTCTGCTGTGTCTTGCTAGGATGACCTGCTGCAGAGCAGCAAAGTATTTCCAAATAGCAGTTCTGGGTTTTGTAGCAGCCTCCTTGCCCTGCTGCAGGCAGATTTAAAATGAAATACAGGTGGGGATAGTGACCAGCCTGCTCCAGCATGGCTCCAGTTAAGGCTTTTCTTCCTTGTCTGCTTCTGCTCCAGGCATTTGTTTTCAAACCTCGTGGATTCGTAAAGGAGTGGAACTTGTTTAGGCAAGTTGCTTTTCACCTGAATTTTTGCTAAGATTCCTTCCTTCAGGTCCCTTGAAAAATCTCGTTGATATAAGAAAGGCAAGCCTATATTTTGAAGTGCTATAATGCTGAGGCTTTGGACAGCAGTGCTGGGCTTTAGCTCTTCATACCTTGTTCTGCACAGCAGAGCACAACTCAGGGTGAGAAAATCCCTGTTTACAAAGCAACCAAGAGCTTTTTCAAGTCAGGATGTCAGCTCCCTTCTCTCAAAAATGTAAATACATAGATACAGTTAAGGCAATGGGAAGGGGCGGCAAAAAAGGGCTGGAGGCTACAGCTCCCCTTGCTGACCTTGCTCATGTGCCACCATGCTACAGTCTCACACCTCTCCTAAAAGACTTTTAGGCGCTGAAACTTCAGGCACAGCTTTCAGCATTGGATCCAGAGCCCTGTGTGGCAGCCAGGTTCACTGCATCATGCAGGGACTCTCAGAAATAAACCAGTGAGCTGAACTGGAAAGGGGTGTTGTATTTATCCATAGCTTTGCCACCTCAGTAGGGCTGCACATTTGTGCCTTGGAATGATGATTTTTATTAGGAACAAGGCCAGGGCATGGGCTGCAGCACTCAGCACCAGCTATTTGGTTACAAGCCCACAGTTACAGTTCTGTCCTGTGCCAGCCAGCAGCCCACAGGCTGTGGGATGGAGTGGAAAAGCTTCCGTCAAGGTAAAAGAGAGGCTGGGCCTGAATGTCACCTCTGATGACACAACTGCTTCCTACATCTTATGCAGGAGCTGGGGCTCTTACAGAAGAAAGTGAACTGGGTTCATTTCCCCTCCTGAAGCCTGAGGATGTTCTGTTTTGGGACCTTCACTGCAAGAAACAGAATGAGGGGCTGGAGTGAGTCCAGAGAAGGGCAATGGAACTGGCGAAGGGTCTGGAGCACCAGGAGCAGCTGAGAGAGCTGGGGGTGCTCAGGCTGGAGAAAAGGAGGCTCAGGGGGAACCTTCTGGCTCTGCACAACTCCTGTCAGGAGGAGGGGGCAGCCAGGTGACGGTCATGCTCTGCTCCCAAATAACAAGCAACAGGTCAAGAGGTAATGGCCTCAAGTTGCACCAGGGCATGTTTAGATTGAATATTAGGAAATATTTCTTCATGGAAAGGATTGTGAAGCATTGGAACAGGCTGCCTACGGTAGTGGTGGAGTCCCCATCCCTGGAGAGATTTAAAAGCCGCGTGGATGTGGCGCTTGAGAACATGGTTTAGAGATGGCCTTGGCAGCGCTGGGTTAATGGTTGGACTCGACAATCTTAAAGGTCTTTTCCAGCGCAAAGGATTCTGTGTCCCAGCCTATGGAAAGTGCTCTTCCCAGTGAGCTGCAGGTTGCTCTGTCAGCACATGGGCATCATCCCCTGTGTGCAGGCACAGAGCTCTCGAGAGCTCAGGGAACTCTTCACGTGCATCCTGAGGTGGCAAGTGAACGTGTGTGGTCAGAAACTGAATGAATGAGGGATGTGGGACCTCAGATTTGATCTCAATTTCCTTTAAGCATGTCCTTTGACATCTCTGCAGGTTTTGTACATACGCCAATGTATTTATTCCATTTTGTTGCACGTGCCTCTATTAACTCCTCTGTGGGCGTTTTAAGTGGTACCTGTGAGCAAATGCAGCCTTCCTGCATTCACAGCCACAAGGGAACATGACAGAATCTTTTCCTGTCTCCCTTTTCCACGTCTGACTTCAGAATATACCTTGTCAGGACAACCTTTGATCAAAATGTTGCTCCAGCACTGTGTTCACTTGAAAGAAGAGAGAAAATGAGCTATTTGGTGCATGCACTTCTGACACTGCTGTCACCAACATTTTGAAGCCCTGTGGCACACCTGAATAATGGATGTCTGACAGGTCCTTTTGCAAAGCAAGCTCTGGGTCTTGTTGCGTGGCTGAACAATTCCCATGGTCACACTGCAATCAGAGACCACCAGAACAGTCATGCTAATTCTCAAGGACCAGCAAGGACCCTGAGCTGCCCAGCCAGCACATGCCCAACATCGAGGCAGCTCAGAGCCGGTGCTGGGGCTCCAGTGCAAGGTGAGGGCAGTCACACAGAGGGAAGGCTTTGGGAAGTGGAGGGCACCAGATGAGGGGAGGGGACAGGCAGGCAGGATGGCTGGAGTACTTCAGGAGGAAGGAGAAGTGAGGATAGTCTTTCCCAGCACAAGTAATATGTGAACCTGCTAGAGTGGGTCCAGAGGAGGCCACAAAGATGCTCTGAGGGCTGGAGCACCTTTGTCTGGAGACAGGCTGGGAGAGCTGGGGGGTTTAGCCTGGAGAAGAGGAGGCTCCAGGGAGACCTCATTGTGGCCTTCCAGTGCTCAAAGGGAGCTTATTAAAAAGACAGAGATTGATTTTTTACATGGGCAGACAGTGATTGGACAAGGGGAATATTCCAACCCCTGCCATGGGCAGGGACACCAGGTCGATCTGAGCCCCATTCAACCTTGCTTTGGACACTTCCAGGGATGAGGCAGCCACAGCTTCTCTGGGAAACCTGGGACATTGCCTCACTCCCCTCACAGGAAAGAATTCTTTCCTGGTATCCAATCTAAGCCTGCTCTCTTTCAGTTTAAAGCCATTCCCTGTTGTCCTATCACTACATAGCCCTGTAAAAAGTCCCTTCTCAGCTCTCTGGTTGCCCCTCTAGGTACTTCACACACTTCCAGTGGATTTCACAGGTGTGTTAACTGTGTGATATTCTTGTGTGTGCTGATCCATCCCTTCCAGCCATCCTGACAATCCTTGGGAATTCAGCTGTCCTTACCACGGCTGTGAAACGCTCTTCCCTGCTGAAGTCACCAGAGCTGCTGACAGTGAACCTGGCAGTGGCAGACATTGGGATGGCCCTCAGCATGTACCCGCTGGCCATCGCATCCGCCTGGAACCATGCCTGGCTGGGGGGAGATGCCTCCTGTGTTTACTATGCCCTGATGGGTTTCCTGTTTGGGGTCTGCAGCATGATGACCCTGTGCGCCATGGCCGTGATCCGATTCCTCGTCACCAACTCATCCAAATCCAACAGTGAGTAAATCGCCTGTCTGGGCATCTTGTCGTGGTGTGTTTGGGCTGGGCTGCTCAGGGAGGTACTTTGTGGAACGTGGCATGGAGTATCAGGTCAGTAACAGCAGAATAAGCCTCAATTTTAGTGCGATATCAAATCCTGATGTTCCCAGAAGGATCTGATTCAATTCTTTATGTAACAGTGAGGTTTTTCACTTCTCAGTTATACCAAGTGAAACTACCTGAGAATAGAGAGCACAAATGTTTTCCTGGACCAGACTGTCTTCTCTTCCTATTTGTATGCAAGCAGATACACTGGAATTT
Organism: Dasyornis broadbenti; assembly: GCA_013397935.1. Taxonomy (NCBI): domain Eukaryota; kingdom Metazoa; phylum Chordata; class Aves; order Passeriformes; family Dasyornithidae; genus Dasyornis; species Dasyornis broadbenti. The sequence continues at coordinate 115,028 of VZRN01001085.1, read as the reverse complement.
GAAAGGCGGGAATATTCTTCTGGCATTCCTGGGCTGGGACCATACTACATTTGGGGTCAACTTCATCTTGTAAAACTCCCTGACTTACTAAGCTCAGGATGAGCACTGAGGGCTGTGTTCAGGTCTCACTCAACCCATGCACACTCTGTTTCCCAAGAAGACTAAAGATTAGGGAACTTCAGCAGCAGCCCAGGTGTATCTGTAGCCACCATCCTGTTTGAGGAGAAGTTGCGGCAAAACCCGTGCATCTGGAATGAGAGACAAATGCGCTTGCTCTTCCTTGCAGGTAACAAAATCACCAAGAGCACTGTCTGCATCCTGATTGCTTTCATCTGGCTCTACTCCTTGCTCTGGGCCATCCTGCCCTTGGTGGGCTGGGGCTACTACGGCCCTGAGCCCTTTGGCATCTCCTGTACAATAGCCTGGAGCAAGTTCCACAACTCCTTCAATGGTTTTTCGTTCATCCTGAGCATGTTCCTCCTGTGCACGGTCCTGCCTGCGCTGACCATCGTTGCCTGTTACCTGGGGATTGCCTGGAAGGTTCATAAAGCATACCAAGAGATCCAGAATATCGACAGGATCCCTAATGCAGCCAAACTGGAGAAGAAGCTGACCCTGGTGAGTTATCCCCGTGATGGGAAGAGTGTGCAGTAATCAGGAGCTGGCAGAGGGCTGGCTCTGCTCATGCACAACTCACAGAATCATGGACTTACAGAGAGCTACACGCACATTCTATATGGAAACAGGATTTTAGTATATTAAATATTATTATTTTTTTCTTCAAATATACACTTCAATTGTACATTTCTTGTGGAAAAGCAGAATTGATCCAAGCTTTCTAGAGGCCAGTCATAGAATCACTGAATCAAGAATTATAAAGGTTGGAAAAGATCTCTAAGATCATCAAATCCAACCATTAATTCAGCACTGACAGGTCCACCACTAAACCACGCCCCTGAGCACCACAGCTACACATTTTTTGCAACACTTCTAGGGATGGTGACTCTCCCAATTCCCTGGGCAGCCTGTCCCAAAGACTGACAACCCTTCCAGTGAAGAAATGCTTCCTAATATCCAATCTAAATGTCCCCTGCTGCAACCTGAGGCCATTTCCTCTTGTCCTTTCATTTTTTAACTGGGAGCAGAGCGCGACCCCTACTGGGCTGCACCCTCCTGTCAGGGAGTTGTAGAGAGTGATAAGGTCCCCCCTGAGCCTCCTTTCCTCCAGGCTGAGCCCCTCTCAGCTGCTCCTCATCAGACTTGTGCTCCAGACCCTTCCCCAGCTCCGTTCCCTTCTCTGGACACGCTCCAGCTCCTTAGTGTCTCTCCTGTCATGGAGGGCCCAGCAAGCACAGCTTCAGGTGTTGCAGTTCAGGTGTGGTCCTGCCCACACATAGTTGCCAGAATATCCAACCCTGTCTGTGCCAGCTGCAAACAGCAGCCCTGTGTTCCCTTTCAGATGGCTGTGCTCATCTCGGTGGGGTTCCTGAGCTCCTGGACTCCCTATGCAGCTGCCAGCTTCTGGTCCATCTTTAACTCCAGCGACTCCCTGCAGCCCGTGGTGACGCTGCTGCCCTGCCTGTTTGCCAAGTCCTCCACAGCCTACAACCCCTTCATTTACTACGTCTTCAGCAAGACTTTCCGGTGCGAGATTAAGAAGCTGCAGTGCTGCTGTGGCTGGAGGGTTCACTACTTCAGCTCTGACAACTCCGCGGACCATCCCGTGTCCACGATGTGGAGTGGGAGAGACAACGTCCGTCTCTCTGTGGCGGTGAAGGCGGAGAACCCAGGAGCTGCAGCTCCCTGAAATGCAGCCATGGGTTCACAGCACAGGTCAAACCTGGCCTCACGCCCAGGTCCAAAGGAGTAGGGATACAGCAAATGAGGTTGTCACTGCATATCTTATGTCAATACGGAGGTTTAAGTATATATTTTTAAGCAACTCTCAAATATTGTCTTTAAGTCTCACAGCACAAAAATTTACATCTATTTTTCCCCCAAAAATTCCACTTTAGAGGAAATAGATTTATGTACCAAACATAAAATGATGTAAATTAAACTTATTTTCAGGTAAACAGAGATTTATTTTTTGGGGTTTTCTTTTTTTCCTATACTTCTGAGTTTTTAATGCAGTCTATCTGCCAACTCTTGGCTCTACCAGTAAAACAGCCATCAGAGAAAACCATAGGTTGCACACAGTGTTACCAAATAAACACAGCTGAGTGTGTCGTTTTCCAGCAATACAGATTGAAAACCATATGGGGAACAAGAAATGTTCACTGCCAGGAAAAGGTGAGAATGTGGCTGCTCTTAAAATGATGAAGACATCTCTGGTTCCTTGCTCTGTCAGAGGTGCAGCTCCAGCTCCTCCAAACACAGGTCCAAGGAGTTGAGCAGCCTTGGTCAGATGGCTTTTGGTGGGAATGTGGCAGTCAGTGAAGGATGCCTTGTGTGTATCCCACAGGGCACAGTGGGAAGGGAAAGAAGCTCTCAGCAGGGGGACCTGTGCCCTTGGGCTGTTGCTGGCTGAGGTACAACAGCTAATCTGCCATGGAAGCCGTCAGAGCGTTTGGTTTAGAAGTGTTAAGGTTGGAAAAGATCTTTAAAATCAAGTCCAACCATCAGCCCAGCACCGCCACCATGTTCTCCACTAAACTACATCTTCAAGTGCCACATCCACACATTTTTTGTTCACTTCCAGGGATGGTAACTCCATCACTTCCCTGGGCAGCCTTTTCCAGTGCTTTACCACCCTTTCTCTGGATGTGCGCTCTGCATAGGATGACACAGGACATCTCCCAGGTAACCTTCCTAGCAGTAAGTGACCCTGCAGATGCATCCTGGCTCTCATGGCTTCCATGGGAGCTCCTGAGATCCCGAATTTCCCGCTGGCTGTGGCCCTGACATGACTGCAACTGAGAACAGAGTTTGCTGATTCAGTACAACCATAACACCAGGTTCAACCGAAGACATTCTGAGGTGGGAATGATGAGCTCCTACAGCTTAAATCTCTCTCTCTCTGACATAGTTTGTGATTTTAAAGGACGTGAACACCAGTATCTAGGGTTTGAAATGTTGTACAAAGTATGGTTTGGTAGCTGCACCAGTTCTGGTTTCCCTTGACCACACAGAATCACGGAATGGTTTGGGTTGGAAGGTACTTAAAGCTCATCCAGTCCCACTCCCCTGTCACGGGCAGGGACACCTTCCAGTGGAATCTTCACGAACAAGAATTATTAAGGTTGGAAAAGACCTCTATGGGGTGCAAAGTCATCCTTTGCATTAGGCTTGGTGAAGACAAGAAGAGTTAAGGCACAGGCAGATTTGGCCCAGATTTTAAACAACAGCAAATGGACTCTGAGCTCTTGAAAACTTTTGTCACACTCAAACACTAATAATTACTTTAATTTTATAAATTGCAGCTAAGGTCAAGCAAAGGATTACAAATAGGCTTAAAGACTTCCCTGGCTCTGAGAATTCCTGTTACAGCAGAGTCTAGATTACAAAAGAACAAAAAATGAGGCAGGAGCTGCAACATAGATTAAGGCACAAATTAATTCCTAAATTGGGCGTTAGGAAACAGTAAGGAAATCCCCTGAAATCCTGCACTGGAAGTGTTGCCAAGTCTCATAAATATTCCACTAGATTAAACTAGCTTGATTTGTAAAAATTTATGAACAATTCCTAAATTAACTTGGCCTCCAGGACATTACCTTATCCTGGCTTGTCACTTACGGATGGTCCATATGGACTGAGCTCAGCCTTCTCTCCCAAGGATGATAAGGTGAAGCATCCTCTGGAAACAGTCATCTACAACAGCCCATGGACTGGAAAATGAGAAAAAGGGAAGAGGAAAGGGGGGAGCAGGAGGAAACATCAGTAACTGAGAGGGGAACATGTGAAAGCTGAAGGAAAATACATGGGAAGTAGAGAAGATGCAGGAGAGCTTTATGCAAGTCTGGAAAGGGACTTTTTACCATAAATGCCAACTATCAGTATTTTTTCAGCTTTTAAAAATAACCTGATAGGAAAATGAAGCTGTATTTCAATTACCTCCTCAGAGTTCTTGCTTTTACTTGCTCAATTGCCTGATGTTTAAAATAAAGAGTAAAATAAATATTCCCATCTGCTGGTAGCAGATCAATGACTGGAACAGTGACATCCACATTAAAAATGTAATGCAATGGGAGCTTACACTGTGAAAAATTTAGGAGTAGAACAGGTCCACATGCATTCGTAAATGCATTTAAAGTGTATGTGACATGAAAAATATGCCACTCAACAACAGAAAAAACTCTGTAAACCCCAAAGATCTGTTTACTGTTCATGTTTAAGTACAACGCTTTAATAGCCTGACTTATTATTAACTTTTTATGTACTTAATTTTTCAAACTTGATTTTTAAAAATTTTAATCCAGGTGTTTGTGTACCAAATATGGCTGAAATTTATTTTTCATTTTTCAGACTCAGTAAGAAGCAAATCTAAACTTTCCCAGTAGAAAATCCAAATTTTAGATATTTTTATCTTATTTATGGTAAATTTAAAATACAGGGTTGCCCTTGACCAAAGAACCAGGAAAGCAAGTACAGAATTAATGTCAGCAAACTAGTTGTCTTGTTTTCTGGGTTTTTTTCAAGTTTTGAGAACGTAATTTAGGGTCAAATTATAACTCTAATTCCATGGAATTTCCTACCCAGCCCACGATTGTGTTGTCAGCTAAGTGATCTTTTCAGAGATGGAAGCAGAATGCAAGCACTCACCTCAGGAGTGAATCTGGGCACCCCATGTTTGCAATCACCAGTGCAATCACCCCAACACAAATATTTAACCTAAAAACTCCACCAGATCAGATCCACTCATGCATTAATGGTTTTCTCACCAAACTGAGGAAGTTTACAATGCAGACACCCAACCTGAGCAAGCCACCTTTAGCTTCCTTCTTTTAAGGATAAATGGAGCTTCCGAGCTGGATGATGACATATAAAGTTAGATAACATAGCTAAAACTCTGATTTGTACTGAAATAAATTGGAATTCAATGCCTCTGAAAAAGCTTCGAGGCAGTCTCTGCCTATTAAGAGATAAGAATAACTTGCCTCCATCTTGCCTGAAGACTTCTAGGTCTACTATGACTGCAAAAAATTTCAAAACAAGTTCTCTGCATGCAAAAGAGATCATGCAAAAGAGACCAGCTAAAGAGCTGCAGCAGTTTTTTTATTTTTCAGTATATCTGGAAAAAAAACCCAAACACACTTATTTGAATTCCCTTCACTTGCTGAAGTCACAGCTCTAAAGATAAAGTTTTCTTGTGGGTACTTATATAAATAATCCTCAAATAGAACAAGCAGGGAGTTTAGAACTTTCTTAGAAAGCACAAAACACGAGGCCAGGGGACAGTGGGAGCAGAGGTTTGTGGTTGGCTGTCCCTTGCTGACAATCAAGTGGTCAGTGTAAGGCTGCTGTGTCTGACATTTCAGAGTCACATGGATTGCTGCCTCTTCTCCAGGCACTTCTCAATATCATCCAACACTTGCACAGCTGCTTTTGGAATTCGAGTCCCTGGACCAAACACATTGGCAACGCCGGCTTCATACAGGAAGTCATAATCCTGTTGGAAAAGAGATTGAAGACCAATAGTTAACAGTGCAGCAGGCAATTGATAATTGATTTATAACTGGTGTCTGCTCTGTCCTGTATCCTGGGCCTGAGAAAACGATGAGTCCCAGAGAGAGGCAGAATAGCTTCAAAGAAATGGGAAATGTGTGGAAGTTAGGAGGTAAAAAAGAAATACTAAAAAATATCCACAGGAAAGGTTTTATTTCTTTAGAGTCAGACCAATATCAATCCTTGGAAAGTATTCAAAAGTCAACTGGATGTGACTCTGAATAACCTAATCTAAATTTGACCTAACTTCTAATTTTGAAATAACTTTAAACAAAGGCTTGGAGCAGATGACCGCCTGTGGTCTCTTGCAGTCTAGAGTTAATGTAATTTTATGACTGAAATTTCAAAAAGATTTGGGAAGCAGTTCTGTATTGTCTCTTTCTTCTAGGTATATTACACCTTTTCCAACCACAGGGTAGTAGCATCCCAGCATGAGAGATACTGGACAGAACACAAATTGGCTTCTAGAAAATACTATGAGTTTTGTTTGTTCCTGAATACTTAATTAACTGCCTAGAAAAAGGAGAGGCGTGGAAAAAGGGAATAACAAGAGATCTATGTGCAAAATCAGTTTTAATCATTTGAGACAGAGGATGACCCTAAAAGTGATACAGACAGACAAATGTCAATGAGCTAAGGAAAATTTAAAGATAAAAGCACAGATCTGATTGCAAGGAAATTCAACAAACTGTTCAATAAGGTTAGGAGAAAGCAGAGAGAGTGAGGGCCTTAGTCACTGGCTGTGGCTCTTTCCAACTACTGCTAGAAGTCATAAAGTCTCTTAAGATAGGAGCCAGCCTGTACCAGTGGTATGCGAGGACTGATGATGGGAAACAAAGAGCATAAAAAAACATCTCTCTGAGCCTCATCTTTTCACAATGCAGCTGCATATTCCATCCCAGAAGCACTCTAAGTTAAACCATGGCATGGTGTACAGAAAATCAGATCGGGGACCCCACCTTGCAGACCTGTGCTGGCCCTGTGACTGCACAGGAGCATTCAGTGCACTGACATTACAGAATTACATTACAGAAAAGAGGAAATAGCTACAACAGCATAGAGATAAATCAGTCTCTTAGCTCGATAGAAATCCTCCTGCCCCGTACCTGAGGGGGGATGACCCCTCCACACATGACCAGGATGTCGGGCCGGCCCAGGGCGTTGAGCTCTTTGATGAGTTCAGGCACCAGGGTTTTGTGTCCCGCGGCGAGCGTGCTCACCCCGACACAGTGCACGTCTGCATCGACCGCCTGCTGCGCCACCTCCCGCGGGGTCTGTGTGCAAACAGGGCGTGGGATAGTGCACAGCCCCAGCCGGGGCTGAGCACACATTCCAGGGAGAAGGAATGCATCTGGAATGCACTGGGTGCCGCTCAGTCCTACCTGGAAGAGGGGACCTATGTCCACATCAAAGCCAATGTCTGCGAATCCGGTAGCGATGACTTTGGCGCCTCTGTCGTGGCCATCCTGACCCATCTTGGCCACGAGGATCCGAGGCCTGCGGCCCTCACGGTCCATGAACTTGTTAACTCTGGTTGAAAACACATATTATATCAGTGCAAGTCACTGAGAATCACTAGAAGTATTTCCGCACATAAAAAAGCACTTGCTGCAAGTGTGGCATAATTTCTGTATGTCAAATCAAAACATTCTAAGTCACGGCTTGGCTGTGCAGTCTGCACACTATCTTAGTATTCATGTTATATTAGTACTAACTCACTTCTTGTATTTTATCAGCCTCAACAATAAAACATTCATTTTTTATTTTTAGAAAAAACTCCACTATTCTTCTGCTTTTTAAACAGATAAAATACTGAATTTTGTGACGGTTTAATGAGCTGAATTACAACTCACTAAAACACAATTTTTAGGTTTTAAGAGTAATTATGACTGATTATTTCAAAAGTACTCACACACAGATGGGTCCTAGACATCACACTGTGCACCAACATTCCATGGGGCACAAATTTGTCCATGGAAGGATTATTGCATCTCCTATTCTGTGCACTCATTCCACTGCTTCCCTTTTTTTGAATAGTGGCAGTTCATATTTCTGTGTTTTGATGTGACTATGTAACCACAGCCTCAGATACTAAATCTGTCATTTTACGGCTCATTATTCACGTACCACAAGGATCTGTCTGGACTCGATGATCTTAGAGGTCTTTTCCAAACTAAATGATTCTGTGATTCTGCATAAGAAAGGGAGCTACATCTTGATTTTCAAAGGATTAGTTCAGTTCACTTTCACTAAAAGCATAATTAAAAATACTTAAATTCAAATATTTAAAATAAAAGAACAGTGGTGACATTCCCCAGCACAATTTATTTCCAGTCAATCTAATCATCACCACTTCAAAGCCATCAGTAATTCCCTTTCAAGAGAGCCTGGACTCTTTAACAGGTAAGCCCCCACACAGCAGGGACTGATGAGCATCGATTTGTGTTACATCGCCTCCCACTGCAGCAATTCAGGCTCTTTACCCCTGAGGGCAGCAGTGAAGGCAGAAGCTGAGAAAAGGCACAAACAGGCCACTGTTTTCACACATACCAGCACCTCTGGATGCCTTCTCCATCGGGATATGAGTAACACCCAAAGGCTGGAAGTTGTATGTGGGTATCCAGACAGATTTTAGCAACAGTTAAGAGTGAAATTGCAGGAACAATTTATGGGTAGACCAAAGTGAGGTTTTGTAGTATGAACTGCTGGGAAAATTTTAGAGATGATTATTACACAGCCTTTAGAAGAAGCAACCCAATGTACGGGGATTTCAGGAGATGTCTCTCAATTTCTTAATCCTTTGGCTGCTTAGGCTATTTGAACAAAACGCTCAAATCATAACTACACCTCAGTGAATTTTGTTTGCAAGCAAATACAACTTCAGTTAAGTTTTGGCTATTGTCTTACTGCACTGAATCCTTGACATTCTACTTCCGGCTTACAAGCACAAGAGTGCTTTTGCAGGTCATTGTGTTGCCCCAGGAATGTCACCCAGGTTTGGGAAATGCTTTCTTAGGGCACAGTCAGTAGCACGTGTACCTCCTGGATTAAATGTGAGGCTATTACACATCTGGCTGCCTGGAAGAGTTCTCACCTCTTGATGGCATGAAGGATTTCATCACTCTCCCCGAACTCCTGGCGATAGGCCCCGCTCACCATGCGGTCACTGGCTTTGTGCTCCCCAAACACCTTCTTCATGGCATCTGTTATCTCCCCCACAGTGCACCTGAGGAACAGACAAAAAACACTCTCAGCAGCCTTAAAAACAGTGCCTATAAATACTGACTCACCTTCAGAGTGCCAGACATCACAGATTGAAGCCCGAAATAAACACACCCCATGCACAAGCACGGAGGGCTTACTCCTAGCAGTGTGGTGATGGCCTACAGTGGCATAAAATACATCTTTTCTTCTGGAAAAAACTAAATTTAGATAAATCTTTCTCCTCCTCTTTTGCAGAAGCAGTACCTGAGTATACTGCAGTATTAAATAAAATCTAGCATGTGTAGGTAAGAGTTGTGGTGTGCTTTTCTGTTCCTTCTGCGTAAAAGTGTGAATGAAATTTTTGTGTTACAGATGAAAAATGAATGAGGTATAACCTCGTGGCTGGGATGAACTTATTTTTGTGTACTGCACAAAAATGCAAACCACTCCTTTCTTCTTTAGACAATGCTTCTGAAATCCCTGTGTTTTGAAAATTGTGTCCCAAATCTCTGCAACCCTTTAAATCTGAAGTTCGTAAGTAATAATAGGAGTTTTGCTTTTAAACTACTCATGAATGCTTTCCTGCTGTTTACCAAGAAACCTTTTTTCTTAAATCTCTGTCACATATGCATCCACAATGGAGAAGCTGTCTCTGGAGCCAGGAATACAGCCTCTCTTCTTAACAGAATGAGTTATCAGTCTATATTGTGTGTGACTCTCTCCCAGTGGTTCACAAGCAGCTGCAGAGCCTAAATACCAATTTGGAGAAAGTCAATGACCATAATGTGCCTGTTAGAGCTGTGTCTGCTCAGCCTGTGTCTGCTCAGCCCCAGCTGCTGCTGATCCTCTCTGCATTTCCCCTGTAAGGAGAGGCAGCAGTGTGAAATCAGGTGAGGAAGTACCATGGGGACACAGACTGGGCAGACAAAGCAGCAGCACAAGAAGCTACACTGCATTTCTGCCTTCCTTTTCCATCACTGAACTGCAGGTCTTGAGAGGGACATAAAAACAGCACTGCAGATGAGGGAGAAGAGAAGGAACATAACCTGTCCCATTTTCCTGTAACAAGGCTTCTCATGGGAAATGAGACACAAGAGGGAGGCACTACTGCTCTCATTGCCTGTTTAGATCTGCCTTATTACTTGGGTTAGAATAACAAAATTAACTTTCCTACTTGTCTTTGTCAGCACTGATACCTCTGTATTTGTCCATGGAGTCTTATCCAAAGTTCAACACTGAAAATTCTGTGCTACTCATTTTATTTCAAGTGAATTCTGTTACATCATGATCAAAATCCATCTTTTTCCATTTAGCAGGATAGAGGCATCTGTCCCTCTCGTGCTGGTGATACTGGCCCTCCTGTCTAGTGAAGGGTGAATGTGTTAATTTTAAAATCTTTTCCCATGTTGCTCCCAACAGGAAGGCTCCCTTACAAGTTCCCAGAGCTCACAGACCTCCTTCAAACACTCTGTATCAGATGCCACAACAGTTCCTTTCTGTGGTCACTTCCCATGTATAGTTTTAGAGCAGAATTAAGTTTTGTATTTGGAACTTACAAAGCATCTCTGCTTTTACAATTAATAAAAGCAAGGTCACCAAGGAGAGAAATTAGGAGTTAACTGATCAATTTTGGTACAGAAGATTTGAACCCCTTGTAAATCCAACACTACCCTCCTGTGACCTTCCCAGTTCAAAGACAAATGTAGACATACTGCTGAAGATTCCTGACAGGCTCTCTGTGGGAAAAAAAATGTATTTACAATAGAGTTATTAAGTGTTCTAGGAATGGGAATGAAGGAATTTGAGACATGACAGTAAAGACAGGGCAGGACCCCAATAAAGAATGAATTTGGTTTGCTCATATTTGGGGCATTTAGGAACAGACAGACCGGATCTATTCTAGACACTGATGCTGACCTTGAAAGAGGAAAGAAAACAGCCTCAAAAAGCACCTTGGGTGAAAAAAGTGACTGTTCCTCTGGACTCTAAGGATGTCTCACACTGCTCAAGAACATCTTTTACATCTTTGCCTGACTAAGCAAACTGATTTCTCCTTCAGCCAAAAAATGTTTTCACACCAATCTGTGGTGCAAGGAAAGATGAAGCAACAGAGCATGGTAAGACTGTGAATATCCATTTTCACATCTCAGACAAGCTTCCTGACCCAGGAAATAGCTGGGTGACAGAGAAACTCAGTTACATCCTGAAACTGGTAAGAATATGAGCTGTAAACTGCAGAATGTGTATGAACAGCCTCATTTCTTATGAGATTCTTTATATCTGTCCTGTTCCTTGTGAGAAATCAAAGCATTGCCTTAAGAAGCTGTAAAATGTAGTAATAGTGTATCTTACAATGTGAAACTGCAGCCATCATTGACTTCCACCTCTAAAGAAAAAACCCCAAATTCCAACCTCGCTGACACCACACCCAAGAACAGTTAAAAGGGAAAAATGAACCATGGATTTTTAAGCAAGAATTGGCTGTTCACCCCCCACCCCCAGTACCTGGCACGTGCTGCTTCCACTGCCAGAGCAAGTAAGTTGCCTTCCCCGGTGGCAGCACACTGTGTGAGAGCAGCCAGGCACTGCTGGGCTGCTGCTTGGTCTCTACTGGCCTTCACCTAAAGTGCAGGAGAGAGACATGGAGTTCAAACAAAGTACAAAATAAAAGAGAAAGTCGAGTGTGGGAGACTGTCTAATTTCACATATTAATTCTGGAGGTGTGCAATTGTCAGTACACATTCCATATTTTAATAAGATTAGATGACAAAAGGCATCTCGGACCTTAAAACATAGAAGTCCATAACATAACTCTAAACCAATTTTATCTACATTTTTACTGATTATGAAAGTGGATGTTGATTTCTGATTCCATAACCCTCAGCAGCACTTGACAAGAGGAACAAACAAACAGTCTGAGTGATTAAGCAATGTTAGAGGCTTTTGGAGCAAAACATTGCATAGCTGCTTTCTATCTTATTTCAGAACATGTAAAGCTCGCAGTTTCCATGGGTTGGACATACAGATACATATTCTAGTTTCTCCATTAATGACCAGAGTCGACTGTCAGAAATGTGAAGGTCAAACTTCTGGCAAGCTGCCTTTTCTCTAGCTCTGTCTGCAATTACAAGAAGTTTCATTTTTAAGAAGTTTGTTCCCACCTTGTTGATCTTCTCGATCTGCTTGGCACGGACTGCAGAATTATCAATGGCCAGAACTTCCACTGTCTCCTCTTTCTCTAGCTGGTGCTTGTTCACTCCAACAATTACTTCAGACCCTGTTCCCAGTGGAAACACCACAAATTCAGAACACATTTGCAAACTACGGTGAAAAGACACAATGTTAACAGAACAGGATGATTTTGAGCATTATTATGCAGTGCTTTGCTTTATAACCATATACATTTCAAATATGTAAAAATTGCTCTTATAGAAGGGATGTAAACCTTTATTTTCCAGATTTTATGATGAGAGATGATTGGATGCATGAACATTCAACTCACTGAATACTTCACCAGAAAAAACAATATGAAATAGAACAATATTTATCTTACAAACTGATTTAGTAGTGAGTCCCTAATATACACTGGCCATTTTTCTCTTTTTAAGCTTACATAAATGAATCTTACAGAATTAAGCAGAAGTGCTGGTTACCTGCAGTGCTCTGCATTTACATATCTAATTTAAGAGATAGATAAGAAAGTGAAGTTCCTATGTGAAAATACTCCCTGTGAATAAAAACTAATTTATCATGTTGGAAAACTGTATTTTAGCTTTCAGTCTGTATGGACTTATCAACTATCTTTACTTGCAGTGCCTGGTAACGTTAATATACTCTTTGAAGCAGCATGAAGTAATCGACCCTGGGAGAGAAAACACAGAACTTTACTGATTGTTCTTTACTGGTTGTTATTAAGACCTGCTTCAATTTATCCTCCATACAAAGAAGTGCATATAGCTTCATTCATGTTTGAGTTACCCCTAGTTTCTGTTCCTGGATTACTACTGGAATGCAGATTACAAAAGGTGGAATATAGTTTTAAGCACACATGTATAAATATCTCCACAAATACTTACTCTATGAGTACATGTACACGTATATAGCAAACAAGGAGATGTATCATCCTCTGATATGATCTGACCATTCAGGAAAAACGAGCAGTTCTCCAAAAAAACCCAGGAATTTGGCTAGCTATGGTGAGTATCGCCCTCTGGTGGCAGTTCTGCTTCTAAACTCAGAAATCACAGTTTAAAGCTCCTCTCAGAAATCAAGCGATTCACTGCTGAAGGCTCCAAACACTCCTTTAAAATGGTGATTCTACTGCTTTATCTAATCTAATCTTGAACATGTCAAGGAAGACTTTTCACACTGGTGCTGTATTTCGTACATGCTGTCTCTTTCCAGGAGCTTTCACTGACATAAAATTATCACCATTTATTTTATCACTCAACCTGCTACTCCTAAACTGATAAATAAAAAACCACAATGAACATGTGTGCAAAAAGCCTTTATACTGAAGTATTCTACTGGCAATTTTCCCTTCTTTCATCTCCCTGCTCCTACCAGAGTCAATCCTGGCTTGTCTTCGGGCTGCACACTCTTCAATACGAAGTTTGGGGATCCCCTCAGCAACAGCTTTGGCCATTCCACCCATTTCTTCTATCTCCTCAATAAGCTGAGAAATGAAGAGGATTAAGAAGGTGAGTAGTAGCAAGGTTTAAAAAATGAGCTTTGTACTTGTGCTGCCACCCAAATTTTTATTAAACCTTTTTTATACAATCCTGTGCTCTAACTGTATTTTTGTAAAGTTCCTTTACAAAGAAATCACTGATGCTTAAGTGTAAAATAATTCCTTGTTTAGAAGTTACCAAATTATCAAACAGTCCCTTAGAAGACATTTCTCAAAACTCCTATTCCTAAAATTTTCCCAGAGAACGTTTTGCAAACTGACCTTTAAAGCAGCTTCATAGACATCGTTGGTGAGGCACTCCATGAGGTAAGATCCCCCCCAGGGATCTGCCACTTTGGGAATTCCTGATTCCTCTTGGATGATGATCTGTGTGTTCCGGGCAATGCGAGCACTCTTCACTGTGGGCAGCCCCAAGGCTTCATCATAGGAATTCGTGTGCAGAGACTGTGTCCCTCCAAACACTGCAGCCATGGCTTCGATGGTGGTGCGGATGACGTTGTTGAAGGGATCCTGGAAGGAAAATGGGAGCTCTGAAGCTCAGTGGTTCTGCCACGGGGTGAGGCAGGTTAGTCACACTCACACTCTACTGCAAGGAAACAAATGCAAGATTCCCCACTGAAACACTGTAATCAGAATGAAAGCTGAAAAAACCCTAAATCAAACTGATTTGATATCTTAACAAAAAGATTAATCCATAAAGAAAGACAACATTACCAGTGTGCAAGCAAACTGGTCATAATAACAAATCACAGTCTAATTTATATTTAGTGGTGTTTCAAAGAACTTTGTGACTCCAAATCAGAGAGGATGAACAGGTAGGCCCAATGCCCTCCATCCTCAGAATCCAGAACTCTTGGAGCAATGAACAGCATATATGTCCGTCAAATTACTGCTCAAGATGTGTTTTTGGACTAAGTGTGCTTAAATATTTTCATTAATGACAGAATCACATAAAGTAATTACAGAAAACTGTGATTTGGATAGGTAAGAACGTAAAACATAATTTTTGAGTAGATACCTATCCAAAGGCATGCTAAGGGCAAAATATTTGCGCTCTGAAATGTTTAAGGAGAAAATACTGGACACTGAGGAGCTATATTAAGATAAGCAATGATGTTTAAACACAGAGAAAGAGTTAGGATTTAGCCAGAAATAGATTTACACTGGACACTGGAAGACAGTTGAATATAGTTTTGGTAATAGTAATATTTTTGCACTCACACAATACTTTTAACTAGAAGACCTACAAAGGCCACTGTTCAGAAGATTCCATTGTTTTAGTTTTACTGTGTTGTTGTAATGTAAATAAACATTACATTTACTTTGGAAAGAAAGAATAAAAACACGGCACAGAAGTCAAATAACAATTATTGTAATCACAACCTAAAAATAACTCCTATTACCTGACTTTAACTGAGAAGCAACCCTTGGAATCAGAGCTCTGCAACCCAGCTCTGACCTCCCCTGGGAAACTATGCACTCCAATGATTTATTTTCTTGCTGTAATGTAACTGAACAGGAAGAGCAGAGACTGCACCCAGTTTCAAAGGGGCAGATGAGCTGTAACCATCACTTCCCTCTTCAGCAGTGAGCATCAGGGGCATGAATGACACCCTTGGCTGCTCAAGTGAGTCCTTCAGCCAGTGAGCCTGAGTAAAAGGTGCCTCTGCTTGCTGACTCAGCTGCATTTTGAAAGGATAACTGACACGAGAGAGAGCCTAATCCTCTGAGTACTGAATTAACATAAAGGTGTATCCTGTGCCGGTATGTGCATTTGTCAGACTGACAGGACAGTTCCTGCAGCTTTGTGAGTATCACCAGCAGCCTCCTTTAAGACCATGAGAACACCTCTAAGTGAGGAAGTTGCTAAGAGTCCAATTCCTAACCTGCTCAGTGAGTGACCATCCTGAAGTTTGACAATGAGCTCTCAGCAGAAGAGATTTGGGATCCTTGGGCTTAAACATTTTCTCAATCAAGTGAGCCCACAGCCGCCTCCCAGCTCTCAGCTTTGCTATTTCCATATAGAAGTTCATGCCAATTCCCCAGAAGAAGGAGAGCCTGTAATAAGAGCACATGAACAGAGTATAACATTAAACCATTCCAACAGCTCTGGATCAGTGATGGAAAAGCCCTACAGCAAGGTCTCTGATTAATGTACTTTCACACATGATGGGGATGTTCCTATTGCTTGCATGTGTAAAAATACTGAATTTGAAATTAAACTCTGTAGAGGTTTTACCAAAAGTGAGTTTTATAATTGCAAATTTCTTGAGCTCACCTTGGTGCAAATTCATCAATAGTGAGGCCAGCTTTAAGCCCAGTTCTGCAGTACTCCAAGCCATCTGCTATGGTATAAGCTAATTCCAGGATGGTGTCAGCTCCTGCCTCTTGCATGTGGTACCCACTGATGGAAATGGAATTAAATTTTGGCATATACTGAAAAAGAAAAGAGAAAGCAGGGTATAACAGCAGAAGGGAAGATTGAATAATTCACAAATAAACCATTCATAGGATCACAGAATGGTTTGGGTTGGAAGAGAGTTAAAGGTCATCTAGTTTCAACTCCCTGCCATGGGCAGGGACACTTTCCACTAGACCAGATGCTCCAAGCCCCATCCAGCCTGGCCTTGAATATTTCCAGGGATGGGGCAGCCACAGCTCCTCTGGGCAACCTGTGCCAGGGCCTCACCACCCTCACAGGGAAGAATTTCTTCCTAACATCCAATCTAAATCTCTCCTCTTTTAGTTTGAAACTATTCCCCCTTGTCCTGTCACTATCTGCCAGTGTAAAAGGTTACTCTCAAACTTTGTTATAAACCCCTCCTAGGTACTGAAAGGCTGCAATGAGGTCTCCCTGGAGCCTTTTCTTCTCCAGTCTGAACACCCCCAGCTCTCTCAGCCTGTCTCCAGAGCAGAAGTGCTCCAGCCCATTCTCTGAATTCTTTGTAGACTGCAAATACAACCCATCTCCACAAAGTGGCGTTTGCAGATCTGGTCTGACTTCAACTTCAAATTTATATTGTAAGTGATGTTGGATCTTAACTTCTCCTGCTGACCCTTTCTCATTACTCTTCTCCATGACAAGTCTTCACATTTTTTCTTTGTTCTCCGAAGTGCCTCATAAACAGTTAACTCAATCTAATAATAGAAGTAATACATTTAAACAATGAGTACCTTTGAGGTGTACTGGAAGATGTCAGCAATGATCCGCATGGATGGTTCTGGGGGGAAGATGTAGGTATTTCTGACCATGAACTCCTTCAGGATGTCATTTTGGATTGTCCCTGTCAGCTTGGCCTGAGGCACTCCCTGCTCTTCTCCAGTTACAATGAATGTAGCCAGCACAGGAATGACTGCCCCGTTCATGGTCATGGAAACGGACATTTTCTCCAGAGGAATTCCATCAAAAAGGATTTTGGTGTCTTCCACTGTGTCAATGGCAACTCCGGCCATTCCAACATCTCCTCGAACTCGGGGATTGTCTGAATCATAACCACGGTGGGTGGCTAAATCAAAAGCAACAGACAATCCCTGCTGGCCAGCTACATGAAAAAGAAAGAAAAAAACCCAAAAAAGAACAAAGAGATAGTCAGAAATGTTGAACAGACTTGCATTAGTATGGGATCTAAATTTATCAATTTTATTTTACATGATTCAGGCTTGGATGGCAAACTAATTTTTGATATAAACACTATTCCCTCCCCAAACCTGTCTAAGGTCTAGTAATCTTAAACTTTAAATGAAAAAGCTTTTAACTGAGGAAAAAATAATAACAAAAAAGTAGTCTTTACTGTGCTTAAAAAATTGCTGAATAAGAGTCCATCCACAAGTTATAAATGTGCATAGACAGGCAGTGTAAGAGCTTATACTCAGAAACTCAGTTTAGCTTAGTTGGGAACAGAAGTGTCATAAACTCTGTCACGTTACCTCCTCTTTATCACAAATTAAACACACACAGACTGTTCCCTGGCTCTACTGACATGTTATTTGTAAATCCACAGTAAGAGAAAATTATTCATATAAAGCAGGGAACAGAACAGCCAGAGCTCTTGTTGCTGCAACCTGAAAGCAGAACCTAAAACTCTGCTGTCCCCAGGCATTCACCCTCTGGGTGAATTCACCGTTCACCATTGACTGGGCTGTGCTCCAGCTAATCCCAGTTATCACTTCTGCCTCAGCTCCATCATCTCGGCTGCTTGGACCCTGGAATGGAGCCAAATTATGTATACATTACATATATATTACAAATTATCTATATATTAAGGTGCAACAATTAAAACCAGCACTTAACACATTCATTTTCCACAGCAAAATGAAGCAAAGACAGTTCCAGAAGTGATCCAATTTCCCACTAATAAAGACCATGCCAGTGGGAAGATCTTATCAGAAACCCAAAATCACAAGGCAGAAAAATCACATTTGCCATGCAACTGACTGAATTCATGTTCCCCATTGCTTCTCAAGGCAGTGTGGTTTCCCAGACCAGCTGCCCTACCTTTGATGTTGTCCTTGTAGAACTTGTTGCTCTCCTCCACTGTACTGAACCCAGCATACTGGCGGATGGTCCATGGCCTGTACGTGTACATGGTGGGGTAGGGCCCTCGAGTGAAAGGCTTCACCCCTGGCAGCTCCTCAGGGAAGTCCTCTGTGTCCCTTTTGGAGTATAAAGGCTTGATGTCGATCCCCTCTGGGGTGTGCCAAATTAAATCCTTTGGATTCTTGCCTTTCAGCTGCTTCTGAGCCAGGGCAGCCCACTCGGGGTGCAGTGGCTGCCTGTGCCGGGAACGCCAGGCCAGAAGTGTGCAGTGGCATGGCCGCAGCCGCAGGACAGCATGCCCAGCCCTCAGCATGGCTTTCCTCTCAGTGTGGGGCAAGCTGGACAAAATAAAAACATGTGTTTTGCATTATCGTAGACATCTGACATAGGAGAAGTGAGGATGGAGAGGTCAAGCAGTTTGCTAAAACCAAAACAATCACTCAGGAGAAAAAATAAGTGTGTTTATTCACTTACTGATTTGACAGACAGCCCTTCCACTTGCTTTTCAACCAGAAACAGGATTCAGGAAAACATTTTCCTCTAGAAAAGGAAAACATTCCCACAACTTATCTACATCCACATCTGAGATGAGTAACTTATTTCAGTCCCTCAGCATCACCATCATTAATCAGTCACTGAAAAGTGAGGCATGAAGATGGCATGTCCAGCTACCCTCTCACCTTCACACCTCTCTCATCTTTGAATTCCTTAATGTCAAAGAGGGATACTTTTCCAGGGATGGGGCAGTCACAGCTTCTCTGGGCAATCTGTGCCAGTGCCTCACCACCCTCACAGGGAAGACTTTCTTCCCAAGGAGTTACTCTGCAGGGCTGTCAGAGAATTGCTGATATAATCATACACTTTGGAAAAGGTGGCTTGGTTGGGATGGAAAACAGAGAAAGGCTGACAAAAAGAAAGGAGAGAAATAATATGGTATTTGAGAACACAGGAATAATGCAAGCTGCAGAGCTTGCCCCACCATGCATGAGACTGATGGGGGGATAACTTGAACCTTCCTTGTGAGGGTAGTGAGGCCCTGACACAGGTTTCCCAGAGAAGCTGTGGCTGCCCCATCCCTGGAACTGCTCAAATCCAGGTTGGACAAGGCTTGGAGCAACCTGGGATAGTGGAAGGTGTCCCTGCCTACGGCAGGGGGTGGAACAAGAGGATCTTTAAGGTCCCTTCCAACCCAAACCAGTCTGTGAGCTTGGTAACTCCTAAAAGCTATAAGCTCCTTTGCTTCTGCTCTCCATACCCTATTCTTGCCTTTCCTTACAAAACCAAACCCTTTACAGCTTGGCTTCAAGGGTCGGTACCCTCCTCATGGCCTCATCTCTTTCACAACTGCCAAGAAACATGCACTTCCCTGACACCTTTATGAGAAGTCCTGCATAAAACTGGACAGTGCCTGTATCACTGTTTGGTGCTGCAGCAACACTCTCCAAACATGTGCTTTAATAATAGCTATGCTAAGTGTGGTATGCCTATAACCTGATGAACACAAAGGAGCACCTGAGGAGCATTCATGCCTGCTAGGGATATGATGTTGAAGCCAGGATGTAAAGTAACCTGTGCCCTCACCACTGCACTGGTCACAGAATCACAGAATGGGTCAGGCTGGAAGGAGTACAGTGCCTCATCTGGTCCCACCTCCCTGCTCAAGCAGGGTCATCCCAGAGCACAGGGCATGGGATCGTGTCCAGACAGTTCTGGAATATCTCCAGTGAGGAAGACTGCACACACTCTCTGGACAATATGTTTACTGCACAGGAAAGAAATTCTTCCTCATGTTCAGGTGGAACTTCCTGGGCATCAGTTCCTACCCGTTCCTCCTGTGCCATTGCTGGGGTCCCCAAAGCAGAGCCTGGGCCCTGCTCTGAGTCCTCCTTGCACACAGGGACAGACAGGGATGGGGTCCCCCTCTCAGCTGTCTTCTCTTGAGGCTAAACAGCCTCAACCTTCCCTCGTCAGGGCTTCAGTCCCTTCATCATTTCTGTCACCCTCCGCTGGACTCGTTCCAGGATCTCCATGTCTCTCTTGCCCGGAGGAGCCCAGGACTTAACACAGCACTCTAGACGTGGCTCAGCAGGGCTGAGCAGAGGGGCAGGATCACCTTCCTACTGGCAGTGCTCTTCCTAACGCTTGCAGGGATTATTCCTGCCCCGGTGCTGGACGCTGCATTTACCCTTATTCAGTTTCAGGCAGTTCTTCCCTGCCCATCTCTCCATCCCCGTCCCCGTGCGATCCCCCAGCCCTGCACCCCGAGGGAACCCAAGGCCGCCCTGTCCGCACCTCTCCCTCCTCAGCACCCACAGCCGGACACGAACACTCCGCTCTGCGTCCCGGGACAGCGCCCGCCACCGGCACCCGCCCCCAACACGCCCCTCCGGCGGCCAATGGGAACGGGGGGCCGGGCCGGGGGCTGGGACTGGGGACCAGGACAAGGACAGGGACCGGGCTCGGGGCTCCGGACATGGACAGGGACATGGGAAGGGATCAGGATCAGGACAGCGATACGATCCCCGCCGTTACCTGCCGCCGGCCCCTCCGTCAGCGCGCGTCCCCTGCGCACGCGCGGTGGGCGGGAGCGGCGTTGCGCGTGCGCCGCGGGGAGCGCGGGTTTATTTTGTAACGTCCCGGCGGGTTGAGGTGGGATAGGCGGTAGTGCTGTGGAAGGGGAGGTAGCGCCGGGAAGGTGAGGCTTGGGGCAGGATGAGCCGGGAGGAGAGGAAGGGTTTTGTGGAGGTGTTATCTGCAATGCTATCCGGCAGCGGCGGGCGAGAGGGCGTTTGGGGATGTGAAGGGAGTGTGGGTGGGGAAGGACTACAGCTCCCAGCGTGCACTGCGACAGAGGGGTGAATGTCTTAGGCGGCGGCGGGAGCGGTGCATGCTGGGAGTTGCAGTCCATGCCTTATTTGCGGTCTGCTGCGAAAGCTGTCCTACAACATCGGTAGTTATGGAGGAGGGGAGAGGTAGGGCTTATTTACCTGGTTTAGGGCCTGTTTAGCTGGTATGGAGCTTATTTACCTGGTATATAGCTTATTTACCTGTTATAGGCCTCATTTACCCGGCCGGGGCTTATTTGTCTGGTGTCAATTGTGACGGTCGCCTGGTGAGCAGTGTCAGGACCTGAGTGAAGGACAAAGTGGCCTGAGGGGATGAGGGAAAAGCTGAATATATCTGAATGTGGTGCTTTAGAGACGAGAAGAGCGGTGGGGTTTGTGGCTACTCCCTTCTCTGTGGCTGCTTTTCTTTCTGTCTGTATAGTAAGTTAAGAAAAGAAGGTGTAGCTTTAAGCTGCAGCAGGGAGCACTGTGGTTAGGTGCTAAGGTAAAAAGTTACGGTAATTGGATGACTGCACTGAACGTTTAGAAATATAAATTATAGAATGGTTTGGGTTGGAAGGGACCTTAAAGATCATCTATTTCCATCCCCCTGCCATGGGCAGGGACATCTTCCAAATGGGAATGCTTTTTTAGTGGTCCTACATTTAGGTAAATTTACAGGATTTAGGCTCTAGGTTAGCAAATATACAAACATTTAGTCTCATTTAGGCTCATTTGGGGCATATTGGGTTGGGCCAAATTTCCATAATTTTGCTCTTTAAAGTATGGTTTGTTCTGTGTGGGTGCTGGATTTTAATTTTGTCTTTGTTTCTTGCCGTTCCTGTTGGTTTACAGATAATGAAACCCCGCCACACATCTTCCAGTAAAATGGGGAAACCGACTGGTGGGAAATCATCAAGAAATCCTTTTAAATCGCAAAATAAACAAGGGCCTTCCAGCAAAAAAAAGGGAGCAGATGAACAAGGAAGAAAACAAGGTCAAAAAAGACAGGTATTAATTAATTTGGATCAAACAAAGAAGAAAAGTAACCAAAGGGCAGGGTGGGGGGGGGAAGAAGTTTTTTTTCCCATTTTTTAGATGGGAATTTTTAGAGAATAATTCACGAACTAAACATAGTCCTCTTGAGGAAATGCCCAGTGTGAAGAGCTCTTCTGAGCAACCTTCAATAAAGCTTTTTTTTTTTATTTTTGTGGTCAGTGTCAAAACTTATGTCATAGTCTGACATAGCACTGACATAGTGGATTCATAGCAGTAGATGAATGGTCACACGGCGGAAGATGTTTCAAAATTGCCACATTTGCTGTAAATATTTCTCTTCAGCACGTCCCGCAGACAGTCAGAAGGGAAGTTAAGGAACTGGAGGTCTATTGCCATACAGGTAGGGTCTTGTTCTTTTCTGTTAAATCTGAACTGTTTTGCACTTTTGACTCCAATCTGACTGAACTGAGTCGCAAAGCTGTCTGTCCAGGTTTGACAAGTCATACCTTTCCCTTTTTACCTTTGTGGTAACAGGAGAAAATGGTTCTTCAAAAAAGGTGAAGCTGTCCAGTGCTACAATAGGATCTTGGCAGCCTCTCTCAGAGAACAGTAGGCTGTTCCTGGAAAATGTGGTGGACTCAGTCATACTGTAAGTGCCAAATATCCTGGTGGTTCTTCTTTGTTTCCACAAGGAATAAAGTAAAAATCACAGTATTACTTGAACTGGAAGTCAGTGTATTTTTTGATGTGTTTTCTGTGCTTGCAGGCTTTGTGATGGAATTCTGCCTTTATTTTCTTTCCAGATCTATTTTGTCCCAACAGAGGGAGAGAGTAGATGATGTTCAGAAGCACCTCAATGTACTGAAAGAAAGGTAAAAGATTATAAATTAAAAAAAAAAGAGGGAGAGATTTTCTTTTACCCACTTGTTTTCTGCTATACTTTGAGGGCAAGCTAAAACTCTCCCTGTGACATAAAGCTATATATTGTATTCCATAAAAGCATTTCCAGGTTTTACTGAAATGATCATTTTTTTGGAAGCAGTTAAAAATGCTGCTTTTAGAACATAATTTGAAAAGCAGAAAGGTCAGAACTGGTGAAATTTTAGGGAAATATTAATTAATGTCAGTTTATAGTCAGGGAATGTAGAGGCCAATGGAACATAAACCCCACAAAGTCAATGCAATAGCAAACATGATAATATTGGGATTTCTTGTTCCTTCTTTTGACACCTACTCCACATGATTTTGGAAAACAATTCACAACAGTTTTCCTTTCTCTCTGCAGCCTTTTACTTCACCAGCAGCAATTAAGTTTAAAATTAAACTGAGATTAGTCTTTTCTCCCAGAATTTTCTTTTTGTTTTGCAAAGAACTCCAAACAAATAATGCTTTCCTTTTCCTGTAATTAAAGGGTGCTGAGAAGTTTCAGGACTTTAAAGGTGCCTCCAGGAAAGCTCGGCAACCTGAAGAATATCCTGAGCCTTCAAATGGCAGAGAAACAAATGCTTGAGAAAAATGAGGAGTGTTTGGTACAATTGCAGGTATGAAAAGCAAGGAAGGGAAGAAATTACCTTCCCAGACTGCTGGCTGGGCCTGTGCTGTTGTGGAAGAGTGTCCAGTGTTCATTGTTGTCACCCACCTTTGCTGCAAAGCTGTGTCTCTTTTTGGATGTTTTTTCAGTGACTCAGTGTGTTCCGTGGGAACGACTCATCTCGAAAGTAAATTTTGTTCTGGTTTTGTGTCTGTTTTGTCTTAGGAAGAAATAACTGATGCGGAGCGATCAGCAGAGCGCATTGAGGAAAATGTACAGCAACTGCAGTACAAAATCCAGATGCTCAAGAACCAGTTAGAGGAAGATGAAAAAAATGCCAGGAAGGTATTTCTCGTAACTACTTCTGTGTTCCTATAAAACTAGAGGAATGGGCTAACTTCCAGAGCTGTCCCAAATAAATTGTTTCTCAAGGAGTGTCATTTAAAGAAGGCCTCATTTGCCTTTGGGAATGGATCTTAATCTTTCCAGCTTCAGTTGCAGAATTAAGAAGTTTGGTTTTAGAAGTGGGATTATGACAGACAAGTTATTTTCCTACTTGTGTGCCTGATATTTGGATTTTGGATCGTTGTTTCTTTCTCTTCTTTCCTTTTAGGTATTCCAGGAAAATGGCAGCGGAGCACTCCACCTCCCAGAACTCCCTAAGCGCAGTTTGCAGGCACCCACTTTGCAGGTGAGTGTGGAATATATATTTATATTTTCAGAGACACTTTGGTTATGAGGAGGATGGCAACAACGTGCTTTTATCACTTAACCTCTGCAAAGAGGTGACGATTTTGAAGAAACAGAAAATTTGAATAGGTTTTCATTTTCTTTTTTTTTTTTCATTAAGAACCGTCTGCTTATGTTTTAAAACCGGAACAAAACCCTAGAAACTCCCCGTCCCTGGAAGTGTTCAAGGTCAGGTTGGGGGAGGTCTCTGAGCAGCCTGGTCGAGTGGAAGGTGTCCCTGTCCATGGCGAGGGGTTGGAACAAGCTGTTCTTGAAGGTCCTTTCCAACCCAAACCATTCTGTGATCTTACAATTTAAAACATCACGTCTTTTCCTAGAAACCCTGTGGCCCTAGGGAACTTGTGATTTCTGAAATATATCTATAACTGCTGGAGAATGAACAGACCCATTCTGTGACTTTGAATCTTTTTTATTTTAGCTGTAGCTGGGTTGCATGAAAATGAAATTCCTGTCATGCTTGATAAAAGCTGCTTTTTTATTTGCTGTCTATCATTCGTTCCTTCTTCAGGAGGAAATTTTGAAAGTAAAGAATCAGAAGGGCCTTTTAAAGGATATGAATGCTATTCAGCAGTCAGCTGACTTGAAGAACTTGCTAACCCTAATTGAAAAGACCTATGAGAAGGTGGATTTGCTTTGAGAAGCCAAAATATGTGGAGTCTCCATGCTGAGGTTGGAAAGTGCTTTCTTTCTAATGGCCTTCCTGCTGTGACTGCTGAATTTCTGTTAAAACGTTTTCTATTAATACTAGTATATAAATCTGTAGATACATCTGGGACTCAAGTGATGTAACTCATCTATCAAGGTTTTTAGAGTTTTCTTTTGGCCTGTGATGACTTCTAATGATGACATATCCTGTCTTAGGAGAAGGGAGGAAAATGGATCCTGGGTTACTTGGGTGTTTTTACACAATAAACCATTGTATTTGCACTTCTGTATCTATAAATCACTGAAGGCAGTATGTCTTACCAAAGCAGCTTTCAGTTGCAAGTTTAATCTTCTTTAAACCTGAAATAGGTAGTGAAAATAAGCTTATCTAATACTCACTTGTATATCCCCTGTTCAACTTTCTTCCTATTTTTGAATAAAAAAAACCTCAGTGGCAGGAAATTGAATACGTTTTATCAAATGTACAGATTTTTTTTTTTTTTTACATTTTCACTATTTAATAAAAAACCAAGACCTGTTTAATCCAGATGCTTTTGGAGAAAGTAGATGAGAACATTTTGGAGCAAACCTCTCATCTCAGAGTTGTGTACTCACCTTATATTTTTTTAACTGTCAATACTCTTCATCTTCAGAGCATGAAAGTGAAGTAAAAAAGTCTATTTTCCTGTGCACTTTTATTTCCATTTTTCTATGATAAATCTTCCTTAAAAGATTCAGTTATTATAAAGTACTTTCTCAGGTCAAATCACCTGCTGGAAGACAGCAGTGCTCTTTTGCACTGGCTTGCCACATCAACACTTGTTCTGTTTACAAGCTGCTGGGACTCTTAATGAGGCAAGAGCTAATTATCTCTCTTCCATGACGGATTGAAAGCCTCTCTGTAGTTAGAATCATGGAATATCTCAAGTTGGAAGGAACCTGTAAAGATGGCAGAGTCCAACTCTGCTTCTCACAGGATTCCCTAAAACATGTAGGATCAGGAAAACCAGCCTCAGTACTTGCTGTATACTGAATCACATGAGAAGGCATATAATTATTTAGAAATATTTCTCAAATTTGCGATCACTTGGCACGGGATGCATTTACTGACAACCGTCAGCCCAAAGTCATTTAATCCAGAGTATGGGCTAAAAATTTTCCTGTTTGCCAGGAAAATGTTAAATAAAGATATACTCCTTTGCTTTCATTAAGGGTGATTTACTGTGTCAGTTTTGAACTTCCTGAACCACACAGATACTTTTTTTTTCTTTAATGTTTATTTTTGAAAGAAAGTGAGATCAGCAGTGATTAGGAGTCAGATACAGCTTTCACACAAGGAAGTTGAAATAGCAGTAAGTGAAGAAGGAGCTTCTGCATTACAGGGCTGGATAGTTACAGAGGCAAGCCATAATTATTTTAATTTTTTTTTCCCAACATTGTGTGATAGGATGGCTGTGGATGTTGTTACCTTGGGGTTGTCATGCATCCATAAATAGGGCAACATGAACCAGGGAGCATAAATCCAGACAGTTAGGAGGTGGTCTTAGTTCGACTTGATGGTGGATACCCTTGAACAGAGTTGCAGAATGATCAGACTCTGGCTTCTGATGAGATTTGAGGCCTCTTCCAGAAGGTCCACTCTTGATCTGTGTATGTGGAGCTGTGACCTTGTGTGATTAGACCTGAGAGCATCTGAAACTTCAATTTCACAAACCTTTCCATGTGTGGATGTTTTATTTCCTGAGTTTATCCATTCAAAGAATACTTGGGAAAATCTTCCTGACCCTCTGAATTCAGGTCAACTTGGCTTAAGGTTTTTCCTGAGAAGTGATCTGCTACAACGAGTACAGAACTCTGCTTGCTTTGCATATGGGAATGGAAGGAGTAGGGAGAAGAGCCAAGGGAAGAAACTGCAATGAGGCACTGGAGAGCATCAGGACATCCAGCCCAGCTTCAAACCCATCTGACTGCCAAGGTCAAAGAGCCCTTCTGTTTTCACAGCCCAAATCTCTGAACATCCCACATTCATCACCTAGCACAGGCTGTGCACAACTTCATGGTCCATACATCCCTTGGGAAAACCTGGACTTGGGAGTGTTTTTTGGATATGCTTTCAACAAACACTCATTAGCAAGTGAAAATGGCAGAAAGAATAAGAAAGCTGAGGGTCTGTTATTTAGCCAAGATTAGGTGACCTAAGAGATTAATCCATGAGCCATCAATTAGTTCACACTTCTGGTCCATTTCAGCCCTCCCCCAATAAACAAAAAATAAAAGACCACTTTGGTTTAGAAGTACTGGAAACCTTAATTGAAATATGGATTATTTTGATCAAAGAATTGAGAAGACAGATGTAATGGAAAAGTAAATTAAACATTTTAAAACACCATGGATGCTGGTTAGAGCTCTAGGAACGTGCTACAGCACACATTTTGTAGGGTTTGGGGATGATATTAAATGAAATAGCAGGGCTGAGGTCCAGGTCTGAGTTGGAAACTCCAGGTGGAGGTTGGAAGTTAAACCTCTGCAGGAGACTGGTGAAGAAGAGGAAGAGCTCCATTTTGGCAAGAGTCTCTCCAGCACAGATCCTCCGCCCTGGAACAAAGAGCAGAACAACCATAAGAGAGTCAGTGGGAGCTGCTTTTTCAGTAGTTGCAAGGTAAAAATCCTTTGAGCAGCTCTTACTCTGAAAAAGGTCAGTGGGAATCCAGAACACTTGAAATGTCACATCCCAGGTGTAAATAAAGAACACAGTAGGTTCTAAAATCCTCTTGGATGTAAGTAACCAGAGAGGAATTTTGATCTTCAGAGGTATCATCACAAAGGTGATGGTTTTTTTATTTTCCTGTGTCTAAATGCTTGCATTTGGGGAGAAATGTATGGAAACGCAGTCTGAATTCCTTAAGTCCAGTTTTCAATAAAATCTGAATTTTTTCTACATTTTCACATTTTTCCTCTACTTGGCTCAATTTTTTGGAACCCAGACCAGCTGGCTCAGTCTAGATGTTGGCTTTATTAGTCTAGTCATAGGCAATTTTTTATTAAAATTTGTCAGAAAATTCCTTGAGGACTCACAAATGCAGGCCAGAGTGGGACTGAAAAGGAAGGTGTGGGAAATATTCTATGGATTTTGAAAAGTGCTGTAAGTATAAGTTTTTCACAAAAAATCCAGGAGCTTGTGAAAATCCAGCTGCCTTATTCATAGCATGATGGTTTAAGGCCAGAACTAACAAAAACCTGAACTAAAATTTGGTTTTAACTCCCCTGTGTGACAGAAAGTGGAAAATGAAGGGCTATTGCATGGCTGTGACATGAAAGAAGCCCTCCAGGGAATGCCCAGACCTGACACTCCCTGGATGTGCTTTCAATTGGAACATCTAGACTTAAGTCTGGAAAAGAAGGCCTGGGAATTGGAAATATCCTAAGTTCTTCTATGAAGAAAAATTATTTACTGCATGTTGGATGGTGAGTATGACAAGAAAAAATATTATTCAAAGATCATGCAGAATTGAAAATATACAAATACGATCTAAAAAAAATGGAGAGTGTTGAGGATATGATAGGTAAGTTAGGCAGAGACTGATGTATGAGAATTTAAAAGAGCAATTACAGAGCCTGCAAAGCAGGAGAAAGGCCAGAGAAGGAGCAGGGTAGGAATCTTCCATGCTTTGGCAAATGGTGCAGCTGTGTAAACTCAGGTGAATGTCACACTCTGAGAGAGCCTCAAAAGGCACCCCCCTTCTGTCCTTTGATTTTGCACAGGATTTGGGATTTTATACGGCAACTCCTCGCCATTGTCACACTATATGAAGTCATGGCCCAGCTGACATTATTCATGATTTTTTAAAAGGGACATGGAAAAAAGAAGCAGGAAACACACAGAAGCACCTTTGTGGTGTGTTTTGTATAAATGCAAAAGAGAAAAGCACCTGCTGAAAAAGGCAGGAAAGCATCTCTCTTCACAAATTTCCCATTGGCATCAAGGAAATGCTCGGGGTAGAACATGTCTGGTTTCTCCCACTGCGACTGATCTTTCAGGACTGTGGTCAGTAAAGGGATGATGTAGGTTCCCTGTGAAATAAGACAGAGGAATAAATCCCTGGCCAAATTTAGAAAGGGGAAGTGTTAAATGAATCAATCCTGTAGGCATCGCACCTTGGGAATGAAATAGCCTTTGAGGGTGACATCTGCAGCAGTCTCATGAGGCAAATCCAGTGGCAGGATATTGGTGAACCTCTGAATTTCATGGATGACAGCGTCTGTGTATGGCATCTGAGCTCGGTGCTCGATCCGGGGTGGATTGGATCCTATCACTTGCTCTATCTCTTCGTGGACCTTTCCTGAGGAGAGAATCAACTCTAAGAAACAAGGACTCATTTGCCCCTGAGGCACATTGTGCTTTACTAATGTAAATTACAATAGATCTGGAGTGCAAACCTTAAATTCTCCAAAAATCCTTTTTTCCTTTCAGAAATAATGGCAGGTGAATAAGACTACAGTGTTTGATTGATTCTTTACCAACAAGAAAGATAAAGACTTTTTTTCTGCCCTCTCTTCTGTCTAAAGATCCTTGTTCTGCCCAAGGGCTATCTCAAAACCTGTTTGACTCTGAACAACCCTGTACCATCAGCTGGAATTGAGATGTCAAAGGACAATTCCCTGAATCTCCTCAGGTCCCTAAAGCCTCAGTACAATCCATTTAACATCTGCACAGGCATTTGGTTTTTCAGGAATTTCTGAGGGAAACCTGGAACAATTTCATTGACCAACACAGGATAGCTTTTTTCTTATTAATTAATGAGATTTTCTGGCCTGAAGGGCCTGGCCTGTATGTACTCTGTGTTCTGCTCCTGGCTGATCAGTGTAACCCTCACTGGGTCTGAACTACAGGGCACAGAGACTGTAATTGGCTGAAAATCTCAGCTTTTTGTAACTTGGCCTATTAACAGATATGTGGATCCTCCAGGTTCCTGTTTGGTCCCCAACGCCCTGAGTGTAACAGTATCTACCATAAAACCACTTACTCTGGATTTCAGGGTACTTTAGCATCAGCAGAAAGCCCCAGTTCAGTGTGGTGGAAATTGTCTCAACACCAGCCGTAAACAAATTGCTCACCAAGCTTAGCAAGTTGTCATTATGGAAATACCCATTGGTAGTGGATTTCTCCTGAAGAAAGTGGTTGAGATAAAAGGATGAAAACTTTAAGTTTTCCATGTGAAAATGCAATTTATATAGATAAACAATTGCTAAGAAATAAATTCTATATTTTAAAAAAGTGTGAAGGGCAAGGAAAAGCTTTGGGCTTGTGCCTGGGGAAGAGTGCTGACATATCTCAGTATTTACTGGGGCCACCTGCAAAGGGAGCTGCTTTCCCCATGGAAAAGGTTACCCAGATATATCAGAGACCCCAAATAAGAGTCCCAAGTAAAGCCCAGGTAGTGATTTCATTCTGTAATGCATTATGTTTTCAGAAGAGCCAGAAGGGCTGGGACAACAGAGAGAACAGATAAAAAGATGCAGCCTTGGTAAATACATTGATACAGTCTGAAGAAAAGAAATAAGGATAAATGTTTGCTAATTGAGAGGTTGGAACTTCAACAGTGTGAAGTATCTGTTCAATTCTACCACTTTGTTATATATGTTTTCTCAAATACAGCTTCCCAAAAGAAATTTAGCTGTAATTGTAAGAACTGAAAGGAAATGTCTTCATAGAACCATAAAATTTGGAATAAACAAGAAAAGATTCAGTTACCTCCTGCTGCTTAACCAGGAAAGCATCAATAAAACTTCTTTGGTCATTTTTGTCCAGGTTTTTGAGACGTTCTAAAAAAGTGTCTTTTATATAAGCATGGAATTCTTCTCTGTTTTGGAGGATAGCCTTGTTAGCCCTTAGGAGGAATCCAAGGTATGGGAAGATATTGTACATCTACAAAAGTGGAAGTTGTTAGAGAGAATTTACCATTCAGAGGTTTGAAAACACTACAAAAATGAATTAATAATATTGTGCCCATTTTGAAGATACTAAGACAAAACTTAAGATTAATATTTTGTTCTTTAGAACATGAGAAAGTGACTGGATGAATTCATGGTACAAAATTCCTCAAGGAACTCTGAACAGATGTAAAAATCTTGCCCCAAATTACTATTTTTCAGAAGTAGTGTAGGTGTCAGAATCAAACAGCTGCAAGTTGCCACCAGGGACACGGGAACATTGGCCAGCAATGTTTTTTATTGTTTTAGCCAGCTCTTCTAATAAATTTTTTTTTTTTTGCTTTTTCAAAACCTAGAGGAACATAAATCAATCCAGTGTGTGGCATCATTGCATGCAAGTATCTGAAGGTACTTTTTACTCATTAGCACTCTTCAAACTACATCTTGTTATATTTTTGAGGGACCAGAGGCTTGATTGTTGGCTTCAAGAATGCCAGACTGTCTCTCAAGCTTTTTTTGTCCTAAAAAGTTCTTTGTAAACCTATTATCTTTCAAGTCTCAGATTTCCCTGTTTAATAGAAGAAACTGGCTACCAGCGTTGCTATGTTCCTGTGGCATCCAGTGGAACAGCAGCATAAAAATGTGAATCATTACCGTGACCAAAGGTTTCCCAGCAAGCCTCATGTTTTCATTGGTCAGATTTATAAGTCTCACAAATCTGGAGTCCTTGTAGTCAAATCTTTTTCCAAACAATATTGACACAATTATATTAGCAACTGCTGCGTTAATTATTTTGCTGGCATCAAAGGGCTTTCCTAGACAAGGAACAAGAGAATGTATTATACCGGGAGAAGAGATGTAATTTGTAAATGTCAATTTAATATTAAATATTGCTATTTATTTGTTATGATTGACTGCTATGATTGATTATTATCCAGTGTCAGAATACCATACTAATACCATACATACAAAATGCCAGAGGAGCCAAATTCATCAAATTGATTCAGCCCTGAAATACATTTCTTGAAAAGGTCTGAACTGGAGAAGGCTGCTTGAACAAAACCTTAGAGGTGGTGAGGCACAGGGAGAGACTGCCCAGAGAAGCTGTGGGTGCCCCATCCCTGGAAGTGTCCAAGGCCAGGTTGGACAAGGCTTGGAGCAACCTGGGACAGTGGAAGGTGTCCCTGGCTGTGTCAGGGGTTGGAATGAGATGGTGTTCATGGTCTCTTCCAACCCAAACCATTCTGTGATTCTGTAATTCTGTAGGTTTGAAGAATGAACCATCCACCCACCTTCCTGTGAGGCGATGGTGTCTGCCAGGTGCTTGTACTCCTCCACGATGCGATCCTCAATGGCCTTTTTGCCCATCCCAAAGTCTCGTAAGGCTGTGAGGGTAAACCTTCTCATCACCTTCCAGTTCTCACCGTGAGCAAAAATAACCCCTGAGACCAAGAGAACATTTCAAAGTGGCAGAAGATTTTAAATAACTAATTTTTTTCGGCATAGAATGAGATGTTTAGTAGCAATCACTTTTAAACAGGTTAAATTACATCCAGATGAGGAAAAACACAACTGTGCCTTAAGCATTTTCAATCCTCAGCAATAGGCTTATCATACGAGCAAAGGATAAGTACTTAAGGTTTATTAAGCAAATCATAAGAAGAATATATATCCTAAAAGACACTTGTCACTGAAAGAAAGTGGACATTGGAAATTCAAGTCCAAACTGTTGGTCATCATAGTTTGGAAGTGGAATTGAACTGAGATTTCTGATGACTGCAGGAGAAACCTGACTAGGCAAAAATGTCTTTAAAATTTAGGTAAAGTCTTAAAACTTCCACCATCACTTTTTTTTCACTGAAATTGTTACACCATTTAACTGATGACTTCAGCGTGATTTTTTTTCAAATAAAAAAGTGTAAAGCAAGCTTCTATGCAATAATATGATCAAAATAGGTAGCTGTTAAAATGTTCACAGAATTATTCCTGAATTTGTCCAAGGATGTTTGGAGACATAACTATGAAACTTTTATGCTGAATTAGAATGGAGTTTGGGTGTGAAATTCTTATTTTGAAACCCAACTCAGTAGACGGTGTTTTCCTTTGTAAAATAAATACCCAGTTCTCTATGTGTTACATGTTATCTATAGTCACATTCCTAATTTACAAGCACTCTTCACCATTTGGAATGACAAGCAGAGATATAATACTAATTCCAGAAAAGGTAGTTCTGTGATAAGCCCAAAAACCCACAAGTCCAGAGCCATATCATAGCTAGAAATGCTTCTCTGGCATAGATACCCTGTTCTAGATCCTGAAAGTGTGTCACTATCCATTTTCTGTTGCTGTGGTTATTTTTATTTATGGTCGTTTTGTTGCCACTGTCAGTAGTTTCAAAGTTGAATAAATGTACTGAAGTCAATGAAATTGCTCCCTATTTCCAATGTCTTTTTTGATCTCTGATCCAAAGTGTGGTCCCAGCTCCTGATTTGTCTATAAGAAAAAAAAAATGAGTAGGTCAAACTGATAAGGAAAAATAAAACCAACTCACCATTTCCTTTGGTCAAATCTTCGAAGATTGGGACGTTAGGTCTCTCTGCAAATGCATCTGCCTGGTTTACAAGAGCTTCCTTCACTGTCTCATATCCAGAAATCACTACGATTTTCCTGTGCCCCATCTGAACACTGAAGACTGGGCCATATTTTTTGGACAGCTGTCAGGAGAACAGAACAGTTGTTTACAGCGTTTACACCTTACAAAGAAATTCATCACCCTTTCCAGTGCTGCTTATTTTCCAGTCCTGCCTCTGGGTTACTAATGTGTTAGGTATTTTCCTGAGTACAGGGAAAGACACTTGATTTAAATGTTGGGAATGTGCCAGGCATTGTGATGGATAATGACTGAATAGCACAGTTGGGAGAGGAGTCCTCTTGTGCTAAACTGAGCAGAAGTGACAACAGCTGAAACCCCAAGTCAGCAAAGGATGGCATTGACAGCTCCATCTTCCCTCAGAAGCCCTTGTAAATTCAGTTTTTGACTAATACTTTCATACTTATCTCTATGCTATTGTGTTTCTTTTGTTTACAGGCTAAACATATTCAAACCTCTGCTGTCATTAATGTATAAAAGAAACCCAGTTTGTTTCTGGGCCATGATTTAGCATGAGGTGTATTCAAACTTTATATACATGACTACATCCACCATGAATCTGTCTTAGAGACAATTTTAGCTGATACAGGTGGTTTTATTTTTATATAACTCAGTGTTCCTGGTTCTTTTGACAATTGGAGGAGATATTCCTGACTCCACTTATCTTCTAGCATGTTTGCAGAGAGAAACAGAAGGCAACTATTTAGCATCAAGACACAAGATGTTCGGCAAGTGGTAAGCAAGTACAGGCAGCTGAAATTGATGCCTGGTGGTTTTTTGTCTTTTATACCCTTTCAAACCTCTTTTTATACCTCTAATACAGGAGCAGTGACCCATATCTGAATTATGCTCAAGTCAAAGAACCAACATTAGAATGGAATCACTGAATTACAGCAGAGACATGTAGGTTCTGTTGACTGAAAACAAATGGAACTTACTTTTGTCAACACAATTGGACTGTGTTGGAGAGTAACAGTGATATTCCAGATATTGCATCTGAGCAGATATATGATTTGTGGATACAGCATCCATACATATTTGTAGGTGCAAATATCCCTTTCAAAACCATCAGGAAGGAAGATGTGTAATTTTAATGTCTAAGCAGAAAAAACAGTAAGCAGGTTCATAGAATTCTGACTCAAAGTCAGCAAAGCCCTGCAATAAACTAGGTAAAGCAAGCACTAGAAGAAAGCAGAAAGATTTATTAGTCAGGCAAGTGTTGACTCTGAATATTAAGAGTAGATAGTTATTTCAGCTTTTGGGGAAGAAAGGAGGAAAACGAGATGAGAAATCAGTGAAGGAGAAACTCTGCAGTCACAGCTCCAGGTGCATCAATCAGTGGAAGGCAGAGGGAGTTAGACCACATATCAAAATCCTTCCTCATTCAGTTGCCTTTTTGTCAAAATTACCACAAAAATAAGGTGGGCACTTGTTATTAATTTGAGGATTGTTGAAGGTTGAAACCTAGATGCATGAATAAAGTATTACAGTAAAGAACAAGCTGCATTCAAAGTTTTCTGTTCGTATCCTGTCCCTTGCTAAAGGCTCATCCGTGGATGCAATGCATTGGGTACAATAGGAGAAACTCTCTGACATCTTGGACTAGGGGGATTGGTGGTACGTGCCATTATAGGACCAATAGAAAACAAAATGAATACCTGTAGATAAGTCCTGTAGGGTCTCTTCAAATCAAACGAAAGAAGGTTTCCAATAATAGGTAATGGTGTTGGTCCTGGAGGAAAGTTCTGTCTATGGTTGTTCCAGAAACCTGCAGTTTTCAAAATGGATAGAAAAGCCAGGAGCAGCACTAAAACAATGGAAGTGCTGCTGCTCCAGAAACCTGCTGTTTTCAAAATGGATAGAAAAGCCAGGATGAACACAAAACCAATGGAAGTGCTGCTGTTCCAGTTCATCTCTATTCAGCCAAGTATTTACCACAGAAGAGAAAAGAGAAAATGTGCAGTCTGGATCTCTGTCCTCCTGCAAGAATTTAGCTTGAGAGGCTCTTGTGTTAGTCCATAAGCCTCTTTTCCAGTGAAGGGTATGTTTTACTTGCAATTGGTGACCTGTTCTCTTCCCCTGTGCTTCTTAATAAATCCTCAGAAGGGTGCAGGGTCAGGTAAATATTTGCTAACCAGTGTGTGACTGAGAGTATAGGTCACTGGGCAAGTGTGAAAGTCCAAGAACATGGATAACTGCAGGTCATCAACCTGACATTTGCCATAAAAGCCGTAAATTCTTTATCCTGTCCAGGTTACTGATTAATCATGTTTTTGTCATTAGCACAGATACCCTTGATACCGTTGAGAAATGAAAATTCCACTGCCCAGGGGAGTAGTGCACAGAGATTTTTTAAAAGTGTTTAGGGCTGGCATAACTTTGAATCCATTGAATTCATTGGGAATTTCAAATCACAGAATCAAGGAATGATTGAGGTTGGAGGAGACTCTGTAATTTGTCTGTTCCAGCCCCTCTGCTCAAGCCAGGCCACCAAGAACCACTTGCCCTAGACTATGTCTGGACAGGTTTTGAATATCTCCAAGGACCTAAAATATTCTGTGATGCTGTGGAGGGAGACTCCACAAAATCCTGGACAACCTGTGTCAGTGCTCAGTCACTCACAGTAAAAAAGTGTTTCCTGATGTTCAGAGGGGACCTCCTGTGTTTTGGCGTGTGCCCATGGCCTCTGGTCCTGGCACTGGACACACACTGAGGAAAGCCTGGCTCTGACTTATTTCATCCTTCCCCCAGATGTTTATGCTGATAAGATCCCCCTGAGCCTTCTCTCCTCTAAGCCAAACTCCCAGCTCTCTGTGTTTCCTCATACAAGAGATGTTCCAGCCACTCCAGAATCTTTGTGGCCCTCTGTTGCACTCTCTCCAGTCTGTCCATCTCTCTTTTGTACTGGGGATCCTGGAACTGGACACAGCACTGAGAAAAGATGTCCTCTGTTGGCTGAGGAAAGGGGGCCGAGGTACAGCCTGGCTCGGGTGTCTCAGAGTCCAAGAGAGTGAGCAGCAGACAAGTGGTGTTGAAAGAAGCCAAGGGGAAGACTGGACAGAAGAGTTGAGCCACAGCCCTCAGAAGTGTTTGGAACAGTTTCCTAGCAGAAATCTGAGCATTAACTTGTACATGGCCTTGAGGCTAGAACGTGAAGGTTGTGTGAGGTGAAGTGCCTCAAGGCTGA
This sequence comes from Dasyornis broadbenti, assembly GCA_013397935.1. Classification (NCBI taxonomy): domain Eukaryota; kingdom Metazoa; phylum Chordata; class Aves; order Passeriformes; family Dasyornithidae; genus Dasyornis; species Dasyornis broadbenti. Next base: position 78,415 of record VZRN01001085.1, on the reverse strand, counting down.
GCCTCTTGTCTTTCTCTCCCAAAAGTGTCAGGATCCCTGCAGATGGGACCATAGGCACAGGAGAGGAGGGAATGGGGGAATTCCCCAGGGAATGGGGTGCAGAGACCTAGAGTAAAAGAGTCCTGGCACATGGCTGGGAGCCTGGGAGAGGAGCTCCAAGCCTGCTCTTGGACCGGCTCACCCTGAGCCTGCTGCTGTCCCCAGGGGCTCTGAAGGAGGGACCAGGACATTTCACCTACCTGGAAAGTGTCCTGGGGAAAGTCCAGGGCCAGTGCCCAGTTGTGCTCCAGCTGGCTGGGTTCTACTTCACCTTATGAAAGGGGGTAAAAAGGCACTGAAAATGTCAGGTTTTCCACGTGTATCTGGAATTTAACTAATACCAAGGAACTGAGAGGAGGTTGAAAGGTGAACATTTGCAGGAGGCGTGAGACCAGGAAGAACTCTCCTTTGGCAAGAGCCTCACCATACGTGCTTTGTTGGCAGGTTGATCCCAGTGAGAGGGAAAGAAGACTGCACATCCCGAAGAAATATCAAACAAATACACTTGGCCATCTGATCATTTAATTCATGCATTTATTCAGCAACAGTTTTGAATACAAATGTTAAAAGAAATTTTGTAAGCACATGTTCAGCCAATGGCTTTCAAATAAATTTTCTTTTCAGTAATGAAATACAAAGATACTCTGACAGAGGTAGCACTGAAGAGCTGTTAGACAGTCTTCAAAGTTGTGGTCACCCACTGGTGTTCTGAAAAGGACTGTCAATAAGCTTGACCTTTGGTTAGTTTGAAGGAGATATCATTAAAGTTTTTACTCATTAAAAGAAAAAAAAACAACAAACCACAACACCTTATTTAAGCTTTTTTAGCGTAAAAACAAGTCAAAGTGAGAACAAAGGTAAGACAGAAAAAGTGTTGAGTGGTTATTGGAAGGGGTAAAACATTACCAGTCTTTTATGAGAAAGACAAGAAATGCTGATGACCATGAACCTCAAATTTAGAGTGGTTGTACTTTAACTTTTGTTTACTTTTCAGTCCTATCCTCTAAGCTCATCGTCCACTCTGTGTCTTGTTTAACTCCTTACTTTCCTTTCCTGCCACGTAAGCCTTCCTCATGGAAGATCAAAAGGATTCTTGGTAAAATATTTTAAGCTTCTGTCTTTTAAGTGTCCAGTCACATATTACACAGAAGGTGTAACTAATTACTAATGAAGCTCTACTGACTTAAGGTATTCAAAGCTTTGATTAGTTGGGAAATAACCAATCAAAGAAAATACCCTAGGCCAGAGAACCAAATGTCACTGGCATCTGCAATGTGGAGGCGAGCAATTAGGGTAAAGAACCTTTGGAGAAACAAATCTTACACTTCAAGGGCACAGTCACATGTCAAAAAATAACATTTAAAACTCAGATTAAACAAAAAGATTCATCTCGCTACTCTGTTTTTTTTGAGAGAACCTGAGGAACTGATTTCTCTGGAGGAGGAATCTCTTGAAAAAGAAGTTAGGGGATAATAATGAGTACTTAGAGGATGAGCATATGGATTACTATGGAAAGATTATAAGGAGAACTGGAAAACAAAACTGAATAGTTCATTTTTCCCCTTTCTGGTTTTAAAAAACTAAGTGTAATTATTGAGGACAACAATTGCTAGGAAAGGTTGAGCTCGGATAGTAGGAAAAAATTCTTCACTAGACAAGTGGCTAAACGCTGGAACAGGCTGGCCAGGGAAGCAGGGGAGTCACCATCCCTGGAAGTGCTCAAGAAGTGAGTAGACAGGGCTCTTCTCAGTGTGGTTTACTGGCCATGATGATAATCCATTGAAGGCTGGACTTGATGATCTTGGAAGTATTTTCCAACCTCAAGGATCCTATAATTCTCAAAGATTTGCTGGCAATGAGTGGTGCTTCCTCACTCAGATACTCATGTGTGGTCAGCACTCAAAACTAGTGAAATTACCTCATCCCTTTAAGGTGAATGAAAGACCCTCTGAATTCCCAAGGAGGGGTGAAATTAATGCACTGAAGATAAGATTTTTACAGGCTGTCCACATGTGGAATCTTTTTCAAGTACTCCAACACTTTGTAAACAGTGCACAAAATGCTTCTTAAATTTTTACAAATGCGATATTTACATTGTTAAATGCCTCCTCAGTTTTTAGAAAAATGAACGTGTGAAAGCTTTGAGAGGACAAAGGATGTCTTACAGCCAACAAGGTAGAAGAGAGTCAGTCATTGCACATCTGCAAAAGAGCTTGTCTGAACTAAAGTGTGATACAACAAATGTATTTTATTCATGGACAGAAATCTGACATATGTGGCAGTATACAGCAGGTATAATACATGGCACAGCCCTGCCTAGTATCTTTCTAAAGTTTCTCAAGGAAAAATATAACAACAAAACTGAAAATAAATGTTCTATTTCATATGAGAGGGGTTTTCCCCCTGAAGTCTGATAAATAAGACTAAAAATAAGCTCCTAATGTAAAAAAAGATCCCGAAAGTTCACCCACTTTAGCTTGTTCTTTGGAGACATCCGCAGTAGCTTTCTGTGTCTGAATGATGGATTGAGGCACCGTGTTCTTTCTGTTGGATCTCCACTTCCCGTCCATTCCCTCTTAGTGGATTATCCCATGCACATAGGCACATCGTAGAATTCCTTCAGCTATCTCGATTTTTATCTCTCCGAAATGAGCAATCACTGTCATCACTTCTCGAGTAGAGTTAATTTTCCTTAATTTGGCTTCGATTTTCCTCTTTCTGCTTTCACTTCTTTTAGGAGACAGTGACTTCAGAGTCAGTGGCTCACCCCATGGAAGTTCTCTGCTGTGTCTTCTGTAGGTTGAACATAGTTTCTTTCCAATCAGTTCCAAACAATTCATGTTTTTCTGGAGCTGGCATTGGTTCAGGTTGTATTCATGGACATTTATACTACTACAATCCGCTTATTACTGTTGAATAGAGTAGGACCTATTATACAATCACCTGGTTTTCATAGCTCCTACTCAGTTTCCTTATTTTGTCCTTGAAAATGTCTAACTAAATCTATGAGAATAAATAAATCTATTACAATAATAATTCTTTTTTTTACAATTTCACTTTCTTCTCCCTTTCAATAAACATATTAACAATGAATATTGATACTCATATTGCCTCATCAATCATTATATTCTGTGCTTTTCTATGAGAATTATTTCAACATTTTGTTTCCTGTCGTAACCAACTTTCAAAATACAGCACCTTCTCTCCCCCTCCTGAAAACAGGACAACACACTTTCTTAAAAAGTTAATCCGGGATGTTCTGTTGAAAAGTCTGTTCAAATCCAAATAAAAAATATCAATTAATTTCTTCTTGATTACCCCTATACAGTTGGAGGATGTAACTCAGAAATCTACCAGTTAAATATATTATCCTGTAATAACCTTGAAACCCAAAGTTTATTACAACAGCTATATTGTTGTCAGTGACAACAAGAGATAAAATATAGATAATTTCAAGGAGCAGTTTGTGGTGCCTTTTTCTGATGAACAAATATATTAGAAGGACCTAATTAACTCACCTGAGCTTGGCATAATGACTAAGCGATCTAAAATCAAGCTTGATTTCTATCACAAAAATATAGCTATCTAAAGCCCTTTCTTAAAAACTGGGTGTGGTTAGGACAATACTTGGATGTCGTTTCGTTGTTTCATTGTTTCTTAGTGTTAGAAACATGAAAGAGCATCATTAGGACAAATACTGCAGATTAATTATTTTTCTACATGGCAGCTTCAAATCTGCTGTGCTCATCACGGTGGCTGGAGTGAATTTCAGCTATTGTTTCCTCCTCTGGAACCTGCCATGAGAAACAAACAAGAGTTCAGTTAAGGAGATGTAGACTTGCTTTTGCCATAAAAGAAGACAAAAATGTGCTGAGAATGTAACTCTATTTGTATACATTATATGTCTGTTTATTAACATTGACACAGCCTGACATGAACCGTCAGTTTTGGATACTGAGGGATGAACTCAGGGTTTTCTTCATACAAGAAAGAGTTTAAGTCATTAAAAAAAACTAATAGAATTTCCTTTTGGCTTCACAACATTTTATTTACAAGGAATGTGTATCATATATTGCTTCTTGCCTTGGCTTTTTGGGTTTCCCTTGGCATAAAGGATAAAATTCAGGTTGCCTAAATTAAGAATATGTCAGTCTCTGATAAGGAACAGGATACCTGATACAGTTTTATCATAAAAGAGAGTTAAAGGCCTCCACTGTGATATCAGTTTGTTGTCTCTATTTCTGCTTTTTGTTCAAGGTGAGTCCAATGAAAAGCCATGACTAGCTAAGAAGTCCAAAAATGATCCTGAAGGTGGCAGAGCAGCATTTTTGAATTTTGAAGAGTCAGCTTTTCTGACTCACGTATGCAAACCACAAAGTGCAGGACAGTGGGGCTGCAGTGGCTGTACATCCTCTAATGTAATGAAAATAAAACGAGGCTGTGTCTTACCTCCCAATAAGCAGAGTCATCAAAGCAGTTCTGGTCAGATACTTGTCCCAAGAAGGGCAGCTTTAGAACAGCACCTGCAGGGAAACCAGCATCAGAGGTTTAAAACATGAAGAAAATTACTAAATAAATGTCCCTCAGGTGTGCCCTGGGAAACCAGATAAGTTTTCTGATCCATTTCTTCATCTACATTCCCCAACCATCCTGGGACATCAGGTCATTCATTCTGAGAGGTGATGCAGATTTCTTCATATAAACATAATTAAGAGCATAAATAAGAGCTTGTTTTTAATAAACCAGATTTCAGACCGAAATTTTCTATTTCAGCCTGATTTGTTTGTTTGTTTATTTGGAAATATTCACAAACACATGGAAATGTGTGACACCTTATTGATTATTTCTTTGCTAGTTTCTGTTCAGAATTTTTAGTGTCTGAATACAGAGTAGAATTCCAGCCAGAAAAACACCTTAGTATTCCTACAGATGTAAAACTCAGTCTCTTTGGAGCATGTATTGAGTAAGGTATCTAGAATCACAGAATCATAGAAACATTTAGGTTGGAAAAGACCTCCAAGATCATCAAGTTCAATCCCTGACCAAACACTACCATGTCAACAAGATCAGAGCACTGAGTACCACATCCAGTTGTTCCTTAGACACATCCAGGGACGGGGATTCCAAACCTCCCTGGGCAGCCCCTTCCAATGCCTGAAAACCCTTTCAGTGAAAAAATTCTTCCTAATGAACCTGAACTTCATTTGAAAACAAAAATATTGGAAAACTGCCTGTGCGGCATTGCCCATTTTTCAATTTTGTATTATTCGCACAAAATTGTTGATATATTTAAGTTCTCCATGGAGAAACCTCTAAATTCACACGTTTTTAGTCACTATATGCATCATACTGACCTGTCAGGGCTCCTCCCACCAGTGCAATTCCGAGTGTGCTGCCCAGGGCAGCAGCCTGCTTGCCAGGAGTGAGAGGGTGACCATTCCTGGAAAGGGTAGAAAACCAAACCATTGACTGTCAAAAAGTTGTTACACTTTGAGACTGATGATCAGTCCTACAACATTGTACTTGCTGCCCGCTGGACAAGGTGACTCAGGGAAATATCCTGGAATCATTAAGATGGGAAAAGATCTCCAAGAGCATCGAGTCCAAAAAATCCTGACAGTGCTATATACAAGACAGAACTCATGACTTTAATTTGGCTTTGTTTTAGGCTACAGATGAAAACAAGTTCTTTGAGAAGGTTATTGATGTCCTGTAATCCTTTAGAGAATATTCCCTGTTGACAAAAAGCCAGCATTTCATCTTTTTGGAGTCTTACGAGGCAGTTGGAAAAACCCATTTTGCAGGTTTTTTTTGGAAATCTTAAAATTACCAGCAGTGTCATAATAGAGATTTTCCTATGTTTGAATGGTTCTGTGTGCTATTCTTTTAGGATATTTTAATTTAGTTATTTGTATTTGAACTTTTAATCTGGAACAAGCTTGGCATTTAAACAGTGTGTTAAAGGCAGGAGATCAAGAAGAACCCAAATTAAATGAGAATACAATGCCTGACATCAAATCAAAGATGCACTTCTGAAAAGAAACACTGTTAGATCCAAAGAAGGTAGCAAATGAGGTTAGATCTTCAAAAATAATAATAAAACCCCCCTTCTTTCTCTCTTCTCTCTCTAACTCACCTTATTTCCTGTTTCATTGCAGTTACTATGATGCCAGCAATACCTCCCAGAATGCCAGGTAGACCATGTAAATTATGAACTCCACAGGTGTCTTGAATTTTCAGCTTTGATGCCAACACAGGCTGGAATGAGGGGAAATAGGAGGTTTATAGTGAGTTTATAGTCTTCCATGATCTCTAGATTGATATGCAAAGGAAAGAGCAGAAGTACAAGGATCAAATAATTATTAAAAGTCATCATGATCTAGAGTTTACTGTATCTATCCTCTCTTTGTAGCTAACCAAGGGAGTTCCGGGAAAACCAAAGAGAAGTAAGAAATGGGAGCAGAGCTGGGTCCCCAATACTTACAGTCAGGAACTGAAATCCAAGGACAGAGACAATTCCAGCAACGACCCCAATGAACATGGCAGAAAAAGGGTGGATTACCAGGTCAGCACAGGTACCCACTGCTACTCCTCCTGCCAGGGTGGCATTTTGAATGAGAACCTGCAGAGGGGACATGAAGGGGGAGGTGACATATGAGGAAGAGAGGCGTGTTTTAGGGCTGAGCGCATCTGAAGGCTGTCTTGCACACAGTTTTCCTTTTCTTTGGGTGAGATTTTTCCAGTGAAGAAAGAAAAGGAATTTAAAAGGTTACATGTTTTAACTGTTGGTTCAAAGCTGCTCTAAGTCAGTTTAATGTAGTCCAGCCTTTGCAAAGTTGATAAAACTCCCCTTGAGAATCCAGGCTGAGCCAGGGAGAGCTGCCTCCTAAAACAGCAGCAAATCCTGTGGCTATGCCTGCTCATGCTGGAAAGAAGTGGGTGAAAACAGGGCTGGAGATAGGCAAGGAGATGGAAGGTTGTCAGCCTGGCAGCCCCAAGCTGGTTTGGTTTTGTCTGCTGTGTAGCTGCATTGCGAGATTGCCAATGACCTGTTGGTCATTGCTTGAGAGACCTCTTTTGGCTCTTGTAATAAGAAATCTCAAATAGGACCAACTCTAGAATAAGATCCAAAAGTCCACCTGAACACTGGACTAATGTCGCTACGGTCCAGCAGGTTCTGTGGACAAGAGAGAATCATCACAGGATCATTAAGGCTGGAAGAGACCTTTACAATGATCAAGTCCCACCATCAAACCAGCACCACCACCATGTTTGCTGAACTGTCTGCTACAATGCTTTCCAACCCCTTCTGTGAAAAAATGTTTCCTAACATCCAATCTAAACCTGCCCTGGTGCAACCTGAGGCCCTTTTCTCTCATCTGTCACTTGTTTTTTGGGAGAAGAGACCGATGCCCACCTGGCTGTACCCTCCTGTTAGGGAGTTGTAGAGAGGAATAAAGTCCTCTCTGAGACTCCTTTTCTCCAGGCTGAGCCCCCCCCCAGCTCCAGCAGCCACTTCTCATCAGACTTCATAGCTTTTACAATTATAATAGTAATTCTGGCCACAGTATGAGCAAAGGCTCCAGGTAGCTTGGACAGATAGATGGACACTGGGAATCTGCCTACCCATCCTTATTACAGAGGGTGGTCTCAACCATAACAGGGCTTATGATGTGATTCTTACCATACTGAATTTGCCTCTTTTATCCACCAAGCTGGAGAGGGCGAATGTTACGATGGTACAGGCAGCCAAGGAGTAGTAAGTGTTGATAATTGCTGTTGCATGGCCATGCTGGCCATCTGCAATGGCAGAGTTGAAACTGGGCCAAAAAAGCCAAAGGAACAGGGTACCTGGATGAATAGAAGTCAAAACAAAGCAAAAGCCATTTAGCCACAAGGGCCAACACAACAGAGCGAGCTACAAGAAATAAGAAACATGGAATAGCCAAAATCCTGAAAGCAATCCTAGAATATGCAGAAGGTTTTGACACTGGCAGCTGGGATTTTGAAACATGGTCTCTTTGAAATCTTACTGGAAGTCTTTCCCTTTGTCATGCCCCACTCACTGCCAGAACTCACCACCACTGTGAAAACTCAGCCAGAATAGGAGGCATAGGCAAGAGAGTTCACATGCAAATCTTTTATCATCTATCAGTAGAACTGAAAGTTTTAGCTGGTAAATTGGTGTATGAGTAGATTTCAGGGACAGATAGATATGTGGTTTCTAACATTCATTACCATAACAGGCACAGCTCAATCCTGTTAATTATGGCCAATTGCTTTGGAAATACTGCTGAAAAGCAGAAGATTTAACAAAAAGGAAGTCACCACTAATGCACAGCAAAACCACACCTTTAATTTGGTCTTTCCGTTCTTCTAAGCAAGGAAAAACTGTGAAAATATGTGTGCCACTGAAAACATGGTGCATGCATCAGACTGAAAGGAATTTGCCTCCAGAAGTGTATTTAGGAAAATGGATGTAGCATAATAATAGGTAATCAGTAAAAAATAGTGATGGAAGAGGGACGAACAGCTGATTAGCACTCGATATTACTTCACTTACCAATCATGGCAAACAAGTCCGACTGATAGGTGGATTCATCATTTTCATGTTTGTTTGTCAGACCTGGACGGTACAAGATGAAGGCTGCAGCCAAACCAAAATAAGCTCCAAAAGCGTGGATAGTCATTGAAGCTCCAACATCTGTGGCCTGTAACAGGGACCCAAAAAAATACCACAGATTTTATACAGCATAAAAATGAGAATGATGAGTGAGAAATCTGGAGGATTTAATGGTTTAATTTCTATTGTGGAAACTAGAGCCTAGAACATGCAAACTGGAAGCATTACAAAGTGAAAGCATTTGTTACAAAGAGAAAACAATAACTGCTAAATAGGTGTACCTGTAATACTTCGGTAACTAGATGTTCATTGCATGCAAAGATGGTGACCTCCAGAAGAGTCAGGATCAGCATCTGAATGGGACTTGTTTTCCCCAGGAGTGCTCCAAACGAAATCAAAGCAGTTGCTGTACTAAAGTCTGCATTTATCATGCTGAAGTTAGGAAAAAGAATAAAACCAACACAAAACACATGAAAAAAGGAAAACTAGTTTGAAGGCTATAATATCCAATGTGCCCTTAAAATTATATCATGAAAATGATAGAGCTTTAACTCTTCAGATCAAAATTATCAATATCAGCTTTGTGGGTAACAATTAAATCAAACTTTTCCAGATGGATTTTGTACCAGCTACCAGAGAGCAAGTGTAGAAGGTTTTCTCCTGCTTATACCACATATGTGCTTAGCTGTTGAGATTTTGGTGAAAAAGCAGATAAGAAGTGTATTGGGATGTGCAGGAATGTGTCATGGAATCATAGAACCATTTAGTTTGGAAAAGACCTCTAAAACCATTGAGTCCAACCATTAACCCAGCACTGCTAAGTCCACCACTAAACCATGTCCCCAAATGCCACATCTGCATATTTTTTTAAACACTTCCGGGGATGGTGACCCCACAGTCTCCCTGGGCAGCCTGTTCCAATGCCTGACCAGCCTTTCTGTGAAGAAATTTTTCCTAATATCCAATCTAAACCTCCCCAGGAACAACTTGAGGCCATTTCCTCTGGTTCTATTGCTTGTTCCTTGGGAGAAGACCCTGACCCCCACGTGTCTGCACCCTCTTGTGAGGGAATTGTAAAGTCCCACCGAGCCTCCTTTTCTCCAGGCTGAGCCCCACCAGCTCCCTCAGCTGCTCCCCATTGTGCTCCAGACCCTTCCCCAGCTCCTTTGCCTTCTCTGGACATGCATCAGCACCTCAATTTCCAGCCCTACTGCCACCTGGATTTCAAAGATGACAGCGTGGTCTTTGATCAGATGCTTTTTATAATTCTGCAAGACCAGCATGTCTTCCTGTCACTGTGTATCATCTTTGCGTGAGCTGTCAGGCAGGACCAGTGTAAATATGTTTGGGGGAGGGGCAATTTGTCACAAATTGATCAGAAACTTAGAGCACAGAGAGGTGCTGACCTGTGGGTCCCTCTACAAATGTCTGCCTGTAACCATTAGGGAGCAACTTATACTCCTCTTGCTTGCCCATCAGTAATGTTTGGATGCTGTTCTTTTCAAAATTGTCTACAAGTTGTCTCCGAAAACAGAACTGCAGATGTGGAAAATGCTCTGAGACCTTGGTAGAGGCAGGACAGTGAATAAGAGGGACATTAAATGTGCTTAGAGACATTGCTCATGAGGTCTCTTATTCTGTGATCAGTGTTCAGACCCTACTGGAGTATGATGCTCATGAAAATCATTCTTTCAAAAGTAAAAGGAAACCTTGTGAGTGGACAGACATGCTGCTCCAGACTTTCTTCTGTGACCCTGTAATGGTTTTTCACGGCTTGGGTTTTGGTAGCGGGGGGCCACAGAGATGGCTTCTGTGAGAAGCTGCTAGAAGCAGCCACCATGTCCAGCAAAGCCAATCCCTGAACAGCTTTTTTCTAGACAGAGAAGAGGAGGAGGTGAGAACATGTGACAAAAACAACATGAAGACACCAAGATCAGTGAAGAAGGAGGGGGAGGAGGTGCTCCAGGCACCAGAGCCGAATTTCCTCTGCAGGCCGTGGTGAGGACCATGGTGGAGCAGCTGTGCCCCTGCAGCCCATGGGGATCCACGGGGATGCTGAGATCCACCCACAGCCCATGGAGAGGTGCCCACACTGGAGCAGGTGGATGCCTGGAGGAGGCTGTGATCCAGTGGGAGACCTGGTGGAGAGAGAGGGCCCCTGCTTCCAGGCTGGAAGAGTCTGTCCTTGGAGGGCTGCACCCTGTGCACGAGGGACCCACATTGCAGCAGTTTTGGGAGGATTGCTGCTTGTGAGACGGACCCATGCAGGAGAAGATCATGGAGAACTGTCTCCTGTGGGAGGGACCCCATGGCGCAGCAGGGGAAGGACTCCTCTCTCTGAGTGGTGGAAGAAGATCTCAGTGATGAGCTGATCAAACCTCCACATCGTGTTTCCTGCGCTGTTGGTGGGAAGGAGGGAGGGGTTGGGGGGAAGAACGGTGTTTTAAGGGCTTATTTTACTTCTCATTATCCTCCTCTGACTCTGTGAGTAATAAATTCACTTAGTAACTCTAAGTTGAGCCTGATTTGCACATGAAGCATTTTTTCCTGGTCCTTATCTCAACTCATGACCCCTTCATTAATTTTTTTTTTTTTCCTCTGTCCAGCTGTGGCAGGGGAAAGCAAGTGAGCAGCTGTCCTGGATGCCTGGCATTTGGCCAGGGTCAAACCACGACAGACCCCATGTGACATGGAAAGACAGATCCTTCCATGCCTGCCACATGCAGGATGTGCTGTGTAACTGCTGGGAATCTTCCAGCTTCCACAGCTTCAGAGGTTTGAAGCAATATCTCTACAAGATCCACACCTCCCACACATAACGTAGCACCTCAAACTTCATCCCAAGCTTTGGATCCCTTGGCCCAGTGCACCAGGAGAGGCTCCCTCAGAGGTGAACTGTAGAAGGATGTGGAGAGGACAGTAACGCTTAATGAAATTTCAGTAAAGTCTGACCCCATAGATGTTGTGGTTATGGCTTCTCCTGATACGTTTAGGGATAGAAATATCAATTTTTGTAAATTCACATGTACCTTTTGATATTTACAGGAATTTTCCCGTCTTTCATGTGCCAAAATCCTTGCATCAGAATTCCCCACTGGAGACCGAAGGCAGCAATGAGCATGTTGAAACCAACACTGCTGAATCCATATTTCTTCAGAAAGGTCATCAGGAAACCAAATCCAACAAATATCATCACATGGACATCCTGAAAGTCTGAAAGGAAAACACGTCTATGTAGTGACTGTGAAGAGTGACTACAAAGGGTGAAAATCTTGGGACAATGGAGGATTGAATAGAAAAGAGCTCCAAACTCCAGTCATGGATGTGATCCATTCTTCCCACTTCATGACCAGTCTACTAGTTGAAGACTGAGTGTCTGGAAAATGCAACACCTAATTATTGATTATATCCCTTCCTATATCATTGTGGAAAGCCACTAGATCTCTATACTTGCACATTTAATGTGTCGGGCACTGTCCTGTCTGTCTTTGTGAAGCTGCCTGGAACACCATCACAGCTTCATGTCCTTACAGGAAAGTTATGTTCCCCTTCAAATAAAGGTGGTCAGAGCCAGTGTGTTCTGGCTAACTCCGAAATTCTACATGGGATTTGTTTGGGTGAGTGCTAGGTGTCCCCGTGCAAAGGAATCCTTCGGATCCCTAAAAGTTAATGTGCAAGACATTGATCTTTTTACATGGATGAAATAAATAGTAATTTTAAGATAAAGTTTAGATTTAAAAATTAATGTATCTAATCAGGATACACTTAGTCTTCATTCAAATATTCGGTTGTTTTTTTAAATATGAATTTTGTTAAAATATGGCTAGTTCTTTTTCTACTTTTTAAAGTTATTACTTTAATTTTCTTTTTTATGCTTTTAATACAAACTGAATCTATCACCACAACATGGATACTTTAAAATATTTTTTTACTTTTAAGCTTTAAGCGATTTATTTGACTTTAAACCAGACAGATTTGAGTCCTGTAATTGCAACTTTGTATCTGATTTTACTGTTAGTAAGAACCTCCAGCATAGAGAGACCATTAAAAAAAAATTTTATTTCATTGGTCTTACATGCCAATAAGTGTGAAAAACTTCAGCTGGTTAGTATAATACTTGGCATGAAGTTACAATTCCCATTACTTGAAGCATTCCTCAGTTTTGCATTACCAGATTTAGCCAAAAGAGGGCCCAGAAGTATAATAAATTACTGGGGATTCCTAATAAACTCTTTTATATCTGCAGTGTCATCTTCCAGCCCTGCTCTAGCACTGAAATATGCAGAAAGAGCCCTTACTTTGCATTTAAGAAACAGAATCATTGGTTGGCTTGGAATTACATGAGAAACTTTAAGGTCCCTTCCAACCCAGACCATTCTATGATTCTGTAGAAATGCAGGTGATTCACAAACATCTCCAACTCTTTTGCTTCTTCTTCAGGCTGGACATTTTAAAGCTCTCTGGACTTATTAACACAAATTATTAAAAGTCCTGATTAAAACTGGAGTAATTCATGGGTGTTGAGGACAAATTCCTGGTAGTTTAGCCTGTACCTTGAACTTTAACTACCTCTCATGCATTATTTTAAAGAAAAGTATCTTTGGAATTACTTAAAATGAAGAAAACAGCATGATTTTAATGGAAGTGTTTCAGTAACTATTTGTGTTTGACAAAGCATAGCAGTTCTATTCTGTGAGACAGGAAAATAAAGATTTGGACAAAGCCACTACACAGAATTCTGCAAGGCTGGCCAAGACCAACATATAAACTCCACTGCAAGGTGGTCTGTCTCAACACAAAGATGCTTGTGGAATACACTAAAACTGATTTTGCTTGGCCTGAAGTTGTACATCATAGAGCCCTGAACAAGAGGGATGCGTGTTTTTCCAAGCCATGAGTCATGGATGCTCACAGCACAGTGTATTCAGGATGCTATTACTAAAGAAATCTTCTTGGAGTGCTCTACGAACCACCACAGCCCCTTGTTCTCCCATTCCAGCTGCACAACACACCTGAAATTGTCCATCCAATTCGCCATGCCTGTACTTGCATCCGCCAGAAATAGATATAATGCAAAGCTATGCTTTGGGAATGATCTCAGCACAGCCCTCCTTACCTGAGTGCAAAGCTGTGCTGATCCCCCACTATTATTTTCATTTTTCTTCTGTCCAAAACCACTGAAACAGCTTGAATTCATGGCGCTGAGGTATCTAAGACATATAAAATCAGGCCCTGCACTGTGGTTCTGAGAATATAAATTGACTCCTGGATGAAACAGCTGAATCTCTGAGGTAGAGATGGGTTAACATCCTAAGGGATAGCATGGGAAGCAGTTTGAACCCATCATTTTGTAAAATCAGGGGAAGTCCTCATTCGAGAGATTTCCTGATACACCTATATAACCACAGCATTATGCCAAGTCCTCAGGCAAACTGTGCTTTTGTTTGCACTTTGTGCAGGTAAATTTGAGAGGAAGGGGTCATAAAAGTGAAAATACATGTATTAGGAAATCCTGCTTTTATTCCCATTATTTATTGGGAATGACCTCTGTCAGGGCAGCGTCTAAAAGTTCAACATAACATTGGTGGTGTTTGCTTCATTTATGTCTCCTTTGGTAATCTGAGCAGCCTGGCCAAAAGAAACACACGTTCTTCTCTCCTAAAACACTGTTGCCACCTTAAGAGTAGTCCCTTATCCATACTGTGCCCAAAGCCATACCTGGGAGGAGGTCAAGGGGCTGCTTTGCATGAGCCCAAACCCTTCCAGGAGGCAGCTCACAGATCAACAGTGTGGGCAGCTGAGGGAGAAGTGTGCAGGAATAACACAGTCACACACTGCCTGTGCAGGGAGGCATGGGAGACAGCAGGAAATTCCTCCCACACTTTTTAGACACTGATATTAGGAAAGAAATAACCACAGGTGATCTCTAACTGGATAGGTTACATTTAAAGACCTAAATTGTAGTGTTAGTACAATTGTGTACTGTCAAATTATTCATGTAGGTTTTTGCATAACTTTTTCCTAGGCCAACAATCATCTCCTGGGTGACTGTGATCCAAGAGTCATTCCCAATTCACTGCCTAGATAAGGCCATCTAATTCAGGAACTTGGACAGTTCAATACAATTGGGATAGTTTAATACAACACCAGCTAAGAGAGCTGGCTTTTTTCAGCCTGGAGAAGAGAAGACTCTGGGGACACCTTAAAGCACCTTCTAATACTTAAAGGAGACTTATAAAAAAGTGGGAGAATGACTTTCTAAATGGGCAGATAATGATAGGACAAGAGGGAACAGTTTAAAATTAAAAGAGGAGAGATTTAGATTGGATATTAAGAAGAAATTCTTTGCTGTGAGAGTGCTGACTCCTTTGCAACCTGCTGAGGTTGCCCAAAGAAGCTGTGGCTGCCCCTGGATCCCTGGAAGTGTCCAAGGCCAGGTTGAATGGGGCTTGGAGCATCCTGGTCTATTGGAAGGCATTCCTGTCCATGGCAGGGGGTTGGAAAGAGGTGACCTTTAAGGTCCCTTCCGACCCAAATTTTCCTTCAGCTCTGTGAACAGCATTGACATGGCCAAGCTGTGTCTCAGAGAGGGGGCTCTGGCCCTCTCCCACATCTCAGGGAGCTCACACATCTCCACATCTCAGTGGAATTAACCCAAATGTCAGTAATTAGCCCCTGATGTTCATCAGCTGACTTGCATCTGGAGCTGAATAAAGCCCTGCATTCGCTGTTCTCTGACCCAGGCAATGCTCTCTGTGAGAATACACAACACAGCACTACTCCACTCTGAGATCACATTCCCCTGTAACAGTCATGGAAAGGACAGGTAAAATGAGAGAAAAAGAGGGATACATTCAAAGTTACGCAGGTGCTACCTACAGGCAGGGAGTTCTGTACTCAATGATCCTCATCAAGAGCACTGCAGTCAAGGCTGCAAGTCACTGAAGCCTCAGGGCTGAGAAAATGAACAACAAACCTTCAACACTGCAAAGGAAACACAGTTTGGAGCAATGCAAACTTTGTTTTCTGTTTATTCACAATAGTCTTGTCTTTCCTTGAGGAGGAGGGGGTGAGAGAAGTGAGTAACTACTTCTCAGGCCAAAAGCTTTTTCTGATCTTCACCAAGTATTTGCAGAGTCACAAACCAACAGAAACATTTTCAGGCTAAACCGTTACTGCCTATCGGAGCCACTGCTTTGGAAAACAGCAGGGATTTATTCACCTTGTCACAAAAACTATGGCTCTTTGTGAATTCCAGCTTCCACAAACATTTTTAAACAATGATGCATATGCAGCTCAATTTCCATGTTCTCATAAGACAACTTTTCCAAACCTGGATGATAGTAATGAAACTTTCTATTCATTTTAATTATTTAATACAGTAATAAGGATAGAAGATCTGGCAAGAAACACACCCATATATCTCTGGAAAATGCTGGAATCTTTCAAAGTAATACATAGTTCTCCAAGTCAACCTGCTGTGCAAACACTAGAACTATTTCCCAGGCTCTTTTCACCCAGAACAGTAAACTTCTCAGCAGTGAGGTACTTGCAGAATTTTATATGGGCTCAGCCTGGATTTTTCTTTGAAACCTTCTGCTTTCACACCTCAGAAAAATTTGTTTGCCCCAAAATAACTTTCTTTTCCAACTGTATCGGTAGGTCTCATAAGTTATTCAGAAATCTTGCTTAGGATCAGTTTAAAGAAATTCTAACTTCTACAAATCTTAGACAGCAATACTTACGTGGGTATAAGTCTGTAGCATAAGAACTTGTGTCATAATCCACAAATATCCCATACAAAACAATGGTGATCGCTTCCAGAAGAAGCGCCAGGATCGAGAACTTGAACCTCATGTTGGTGTCAAAGTCTGGAGGCATTGCCGGAGAGCAGGTGGCTGTGAGGGCTTGATAATGGGCGTTTGCCTTCAGAGGAGCTGACTAATTCCGTGGATCTGGGTGATATAGCAAAAAAAAATAAACAGAGACGTGAACGTGCTGTCACACCCACTATGGGAGGGAAAAAGTTTGGGTCAATATAGTGATTTCGATTTCCCAGGCTACTTCTGTGTGTGAAATGCTGGCTTACATGTGCTTTTCCCCCCAGTTTATAATACAAACCAGCTCATTCAGCTGCAGTTGTATTTCTCACTACCTTATGTGTATTTTAAAAAGGAAATTGCCTTCAAGAATATCTCACAGAGCCTTGTTTGCTGCATGTAGTAAGGAACAGTGACTCTCGATTGTGTTTCCTGTAGTCAATATATTTTCAAGTTGTAGTTGTTCTTTCAAAAAGTAAATAATTTCGCATCGCAAATAAAACATGGAAAACCACCTCTCTCTTCATAAAGGATGTGATAAGCAAGGAGAATCTCTTTCAACAGCCTGAAGACATACTTTTTTTTAATTTCACAGTGAAGTTCTCATTCTCAGAGCACAAGTTCTCATTGTGAACTCCTATTTAAAAAGAAAATGATTGTACTTCTTTATATGTAAAAAGGATGTTGATAGTTGTTAAAAAAAACCTGTAATTACTAAAAAGAGTAATTTGAACAAAAGAGTTCCATTCTTCATTTTGAATTATTGCTTTTTTTTTCACATTCCCCTTAGCTCAGACAATAGGTCTGAGACCAAATCTATTACATGGTTTTAAAAGCTTAGTTTGTAAACTTTCTCACAAATGGAGGAGAAAATTAAATTTCACTTAGTTTGTTGTTGGATGATCTCTTGCTCTTGAGTCACGTTGCTTATCAAAATTTGTTCTCAGAGTTTTGTGGATAAAATATTGTATTGATATGATAGTGAGTAAATCCTCCTCTGTTAATCCAGTAGTCAGAAAATAGGGCAAAATTGTACAGTAGAAGCCTTTATTTCACATATCTTTTAAAAAGAAGGATGATATTGAAGTAGTGGACTGATTGGTCATGAAGAAGTAGCGCCAGGATACAGCAATAAAATGCTGTGTCAATCTTTGGGTATAAAAATCAGCTTAATAGAGAGATGTTGGGAGATGATGCTAAATTGGGGTGTTGTCCTGGTGAGACACTGCTGGAAAACTGCTCACATGTGATGAGATTTAAAGAACTCAGTTATTTTTAAAGGTACTTCTATTCTGGTGTACAGAGCAGTGCCATGACTTTTTCTCTGTTCCTAAGGCAAATTCAAAATTCTCTAATATAAAGGTAGAATTAGACCATTATTCCAACTAAATTTAAAATTATCACTGCTTTTTCTGCTTGAAAACGAGTCTGTGGATTTGCAAGGGAAACCAAAGTATTTAGCAAGACAGCACTAGTCTATCACATAATCAAGCCTGCAGTGGCAAAGCTAAAATAAGCACATGGGTGGTTTTTTTCCTTCATAGCAACGGTAATTCATTTGAGCAGCTCAAAGAGAGGAAACAGAGCTTTGTTAAAAAGCTATCACTCATCCTTGCTGCACTACAGGATAGGACACACAGCCAGGTTTGATTGTGAGGATCTGTGAGCTTATACATTTGCTCAGGAGGTGATTAAAAAAGAAGAAACTCATGAACAAAATTCATTGGTTTTCTTACCCATAACTCAGCCATGAATATCTTGTGTATTCATTGCATGAAGCTTTTTCTAGTGATCTCACATGACAAATGTGCAAACCTTATGTTAAGATCTTTCAGGGGTGCAGAAAAAGTTCCTTGCTGAAATGTTATCAGGAAAAGTGCCTTTTAATAGTGTTTAAAATTTAAAATGGGTCAAGTCCGTTCAATCAGGACTTTCTCTGAGATTATTATTTTATATCTTAAATCTCATCCAGGTACATACACACACAGAGACACACAAACTGTACTGGAAGGGTATTCATCCGTGTCTTTTTCCATTATTTTTTGTCCAGGAAGAATAACTTAGCTGTTTTCCCAGTGAGGTAAACTAATGCCCAGCAGCCACAGAATGGCCCCTAGACACATACAGGTGATTTACACACAAACAGGGATGCTGAAGAAATTATATTCCAATGTTTATGTACTCTCATATTCGTTCTTCTAAATAAATGAAACATTTCTCTCTCACTGCTAACAAGGTTGAATCTGTCACAGACCAACTTCGGATATTGCCAACTTTAAGCTAAAATGACTGACAACACAAGCTGCCAGGAAGAAGATGCTTTATCCAAGGGGTGGAAATGGACTATTTTGCTCACTGGACTTTTTGGGAAAACCCATTTTGGCCTGACTCACTGCCTCAGTTTTTGCTTGTTGAGATGGGCTTTGGCTTGTGTCATATTTGGGTCTGGGCACTGCTTCAGGAAATGGCAGGTGCTTTGGATTCTCTCCTCCAGCTTCTCCAAGGGAAGGAGGGTGAATAGCCATGCCCTGGGTACATACATTCCCACCATATCATCTGTGGAGAGTACGGAATGTGTCTGCTGTTAAATCATGAAAACAAGGTCTGGATCTTTCAGCCCTACATCACAGTGGAAACTTTGTACATAGGAGATCCTAGATTTTGGTCTGATGTTTTTCCCAACAGAAGCAACTGTCAATGGCTGTCTGTCATTCCCATTTTTTTTCCTAATTGCCTCATTTCTGGCACAGGCTTTCGAGGTGATGGGGAAACAGCCACTTCCAACTTCTCATTTCAAAGGCCAGCAGCCTTTATATGTCCATGCAGCTGCTGCTTGGGACAACCGAAATGCACACATCTTGAGGTGCTGCTCTTTAGGAAATTCCTCTATGTCTCCTTATTAGCTTCATCCCAATCCTTGTGGATATAAATGCCATGGAAGCAGTGAGGGTGTTCTTTGATAAATACTGTTGCGCACCTGGATCTACTAAGTAACGTTAGGTATTTGTGATTTAAAAAGCTGTTGGATTTTTTATCCAGCTTTCCATCTAAACAGGATGTTGGTGACATATCACAAACTTCATGTAAAAAAATGTGAGTAATTATGGCAGAGTTTCAAGCTTCCTGAAAGAGAAAAATAAGAAATAAAGGTACATTTCTGTACCTGATCTGACCTGCAATGTTTTCCTTTTAAATCACAGATTTATGGAATCATTAAGGTTGGAAAAGACCTCTAAGGTCATGAAGTCCAACCATTAACCCAGCACTGCCAGATTCACCACTACAATGTTCACCGTTGAGATGTTCCTCAACACCACATCTACATGTTTTTCTCTATTTCTTTTCCAGAAGAATTAGAAACTTTCAAGAGCACTTGTTTTCATGTTAAAGGAAGTTACCTGAAATACCTGGCTAAATAGGCCAGGTGAATGGAAGTGCTCTTTTTGGTCATGCTTGTTGGCCGACACAGGTTCAAAACAGGTTCAGGGTTTCTCCTAGAAGAGCCTGCTGTTATTTAAGACTCTGAGCTCAGTTCACTGAAGTCTGAGCTACAAGGATCCCTCAGTCAATGGCACAGATTTACAGAGCATGACTTGTGTGCACACCAATTTTCAATTTACTTCTTGGTGTGTACTCGTCTTGTGGACACAGCTTTGGAGACCAGACAGGTGGAGTAAGGTGCATCTTGCCTCCACACTGTGACAGAAATATTTCTTAGATCTCCTGAACTTTGAGCAAAGCTTTTCTGAGAGCATTGACATTTATCCCATTTCTGTGGTGTTGCAGTAGAAGCATTTTTTAAATTAAAGATTAACTTTAATTCTTTGAGTCAGCAGACCCCTACCTCTCCTCAAGTTGAAAGCTCAGCCAAGCAAATGCACTTTGTCCATGCAGTCCTTAAACAGCCTCCTTCACCTTAAAGAGGGAAGGAACATTCAGTGGGTTTTCTGATTCCTTGGATAGCAACAATAAGATCACAGAATCACAGAGTGGGTCAGGTTGGAAGGGACCACAGTGGCTCGTGTAGTCCAACCTCCCTGCTCAAGCAGGGCTATCCCAGAGCACATGGCACAGGATCATGTCCAGAAAGTTCTGGAATATCCCCAGTGAGGGAGACTCCACACCCTCTCTGGACAATCTGTTCAGAGCTTGGTCACTGCACAGGAAAGAAGTTCTTCCTCATGTCCAGGTGGGATTTCCTGGACATCAATTTCTGCCTGTTGTCTCCTTGTCTCAACTGGATCTAAATCACCCCCACCAGCCTCTTACCTGATTTCTTACAAAAGAGGGAAATAAAACATTGCTAATGCTCCACTAAATAAATCTATTTCAGGGAACACTAAGATGTCCATCGGAAAAGGAAGGAACAATGGACAAACAGCGATCACTGTTTATAGATAGATGATGGTTTAATTTAGGTTGAGGTTACAGTGTCTCTTGCTGAAGTAAATGTGTTTTATTTTTCCATTTGAAACCTCACAGACTTAGTTCTCTAAGTGAGACATTGCTTGATTACTAGAAAGTATTTTTAGCCTTTCCAGTACACAAAGAACTGATATAAGGTGACATTAGAAGGAATTAGCCTTTTATTCTTTCCTCTAAATAGAAGAGGTCAAATAATTACAACCGGTTAAGCAGTGTTCAGCTGAAGCATGACTTGTTGAAGAGGAGCATGTTTCACTTAAAGACTTCACTCTTTCATTTCTGCTTTTATTGCATGAGTGTTGCAAAGCAGGGGTTAAATGCTGGAACAGAAACTTTTGGCTGAGATGTATGCCGAAGTTGCAGGAAAGCTGTTTACTAGAGATAACAGGGTTCTTCTCCCTTCCACAAGAGCCAGTGGGCCTCTCTGAGCTGCTCTTGTGATAAAAGACACCTACCTCAGCTAAGATGGATCCTTTGCATACACCTAAAAGCTCTACCTATTATTCTGTGAAAGCAATAAGAAATACTAACAATTAGTTGTCTATGTTTAGGTCTCAGAAGGTGTGAGTGATGAATCAGCTGTATTTATTGACCTTTCTTATGTTAATGTGTTTCTCTTGCTCCCCAACAGTCCCCTGTGCTTTCTTGTGACTGGGCACTTGACATGGCCGTTCCTGCCCACGTGAAATCCCTTACAGATTCTTGTTCTAAAGGCAAGCAGGTCTTAAGCTCCTGAAAAAGCACAAGGAGACAACTTCAGACACAGCAGTGAATCATCTCAGTTGTCTTTCCTTACAGAGGACTGTCTGCCTCTAGGTTTCAAAACCCACTCTGTAGCTGCAAGAGCACCTGGATTTGTGTTCATTCTTTGCATCATGCCAGAAGAGCACTGGGAAAGGGCACTTGTAAAGGAAGTTGAAGAGAATTGCATTGAGTCTTAGATATCGGGAAGAAATTCTTCCCTGTGAGGGTGGTGAGGCCCTGACACAGGTTGTCAGGAGAAGCCGTGGCTGCCCCATACCTGGAAGTGTCCAAGGCCAGGTTGGATGGGACTTGGAGCAACCTGGGATAGTGGAAGATGCCCCTGATCGTGGTGGGGGGTGGATGTTATTTAAGGTCCCTCCCAATCCACATATTCTGTGATTCTGTGGTTCTGTAAGTCTTTTGCTCCTCACTGATCTTTCATGATGCGTTATTCCTTAGTTGCGTCAGTAAACGCGAGCTTAAGTCAAACCGAGCAACCCAGCAAACCTCCTGCTAAGTGTGGCTCTTCCATCATTTATGTAAACATCAGCCTCTGGAGGCTGAGCTGTGATGTTCTCAGTGACACAGCATGAGGGTTCTGTTTAGTGGCAACACGTGAAATAGTTGCTCTGGCCCACACAAAGATTGGTCAAGCTAGAGAGACAGTAAATATCAAATTTCTATGATTCAGTGAGTGCTGTAAACTCTGAGCCACACCACAAGTTTAACCCCAGCATAAACTGTGTGTTTCATACATGTACGTGACCCACAAGTTCTAATCATTTTGACCTCGGCACAAGTTGCAAATGTGGGTAGAACAATTAGTACATAACAAATTCCTACAAGAAACTCCCATATTGTTTGTTTTTCCTGTGTACAACTAACACCTCCTCCAGCTGGCTGAATATTAGGCAAGTGGGGACTTCTTTGTTTGCAGCTTGAATGCTGACCTGATGGGAGACATGATTTGTGACCTTCATAATTAATTTACATGAATGTTTTTTAGATGTCAGGAAGTAGGTGCTAAATCACCGAGTATACTGAAGTAGTCCTGTGCTATTGAACTGACAAGATGAATTTATTATTTCCTCACAATGGGCCAAGGACAAATTCAATGAAAAACTGCAGCCCAGCTAACTGCCTAAAATACCACACCCCTTCCGGGACAAGCCGACACTGGAGGTACTACAGTGAAGTGGGAGCAAATAAATATGAGGATAGAAGGAAAAATTACCTCAGTGGAAAAATCCAGTCTCTGAAGTGTTCATACCAAGATGTGAAAGGTACAAGTTTTTGTGCCATAGCACGTTAGATGCTACTTTCTCCTTAGGTACTTCCTATTTACCTCTAGAACGTGCGGAGCAGCATTAAATAACTCATTTAGGGCTGGATAAAAATCTTTATACTGCTTTGCTCAACTGATAGGTCTAGATCTGCGATGACTCTTAGTGCGAGGCTATGCAATAATCCAAGATCCAAAGATTTAAGTTTGGTTTATGGTGTATTATGGCCAATATTATGTCCAAATGGTCTGGATTGTTTGTGTGTTTCCAATGCACCCATCCTTATGTTTATTGATTACAGAAAGGATGATCCAAGGCTTACCCAGGAAGCAGGGCAAAAAGCAAGACAAGAGACAGACTGAGCCAAAACGGGGCTCCTGGGCCATGGGCAGGTGGTGGGAGAAGCTTCAAGGGAGGCTAAAACCTCCTCACTGCTCATTATTAAATACTAGGCTTGGAGGATTGTTGATATTTCTGACTATTTTTGCCTGTCCAGCAAGCTTTCCATGTTTTTGGATGGCTTCTCCCTTATCACAAGGTTTGTCTCCCTGCCTTCACACTCTACTGCTTGTTTTCATTTCACCTTTCCCCTCCAGGCTCTTTTCACATTTCTTTTCCATTGTCTTTTTTCTCCTTTCCCATTTATAACCTGATTTCTTCATGAACACTGAGCCACTGCAATCTGTGGAAGAAGCATGATCACTGCTTCCAACACCTAATTTATTGTTTTACTGACGTTTTTTACCTCTTCAATCACCCAGCTTTTGTCTCTTCAGGAACATGGAATTTTTAGGTCATTGAGGACTTTTCCTGCAATTGTAGGTATGTTATCACAAAATATTTTCAATAAATATTTTGTCCTCTGTTTGCAAAATTTTTATGTCCTTCTTCATTCAGTTGGAAGACTGCCGCTGACTTTTCCAGTTTTGATGCTTGGAAATTAATTTTTTTTCACTAAATTCCTTAATATAGAAAAATATCCTGGTTTAGTGCTGAAAATAAAGAATGAAATGCAAGATGTTGAGAAATATCTCCTGTCATGAGAAATAGGGGCTCCTACACAGGAGTCACTCCTAAAAAAAGCATCAATTTAAGAGTCTTTTTCAAAAAATCAGGAGACATTTTCTGAAACATTGTTGTCTGAGGGTGGAAAATCACCTCCATTGTACGATCACAGTTGCACAGCCACCTTTACATAAGAGGTGAATCCATTCTTGCTTTAAATTTTCAGAAACTGTGTAATTTCTGTGCTTCAGAAGCAGTAGTGCTCAGAAACTGTCCCTGACTCCTCAGTGTTTCAGTCCTGTGCAAAAATCACAAGGGCTACAGTTCCATTTTTGCCAAAACAACCTCCTTTGACCCTTCAGCAATCACTTTGTGGGAAACTTATCATATGTGCCTGCACAAAGAATGCTGTATATCACTAAATAAAAATAACATGCTTTAACATGTACTTCCTTTGTTATCTTCAGTGCAGGTTTCTGGAGTTTGTTTACATTGGGAAAAGACTTTTTAAAGAAGATAGCTGAATGGTTTTGCATGCCCTAAAACAACCCTGGTTGTTTAAAGTCAATGAATGAAATAAAACAATCTTATGGTTCATTCAACAAAATGAATAGAAGCCATAACTTGATTTTAGTGTGACAGCCTGGACTTTCCTCCTTTACTTCCAGCCCTTCAGGGAGCAGTGGGAGAAGAGAAGAATGCAGAGGGATGTTAATGATATAAAGCAGCAAGCAAAAAATTATGATTTGATTTGAAATGGTCATTTCTGTGGAGAAAAACCCCAAGAAACTGATGATAATGATTTTAAAGAGTAATTTCCAGTTACGCTTGTGCTGAGCCCTGGGCTCTCCATCAGTGACTGAATGAATAGTTAACACAGGCCTTTTCTGTGCCAATTTGCTACTTCACCTTTTCCTAAAAAGTGCTTTTCTTCCCAAGTTGTTATTAATGCTGCAGTCAGAGTATCTGTTAGTCCTAGGGAGCAGTGTGAGGGTGACATTTCACAGACCCCAGAGCACAGGGCTGAGCCCTTGAACCCTCAGACGTCACTGGTGGGTCAGGAGGGAGTGTCACGTCCTCTCTTGTATCTCCCGGTGCCCCCTGTCCCCTTGACTTGTGGTTAAGCTGAGATATAATTATGCTGGGGGTGTGGCTATCAAATATGATATTTTAATTTACAGGACCTAGTGCTTTGTGGGCTCCTTCTCAGAGTTCACTAATTAATCTTTCTTGCCCTGACTGTGCCAGTTTATCTCTGCCTTGCAGTCGGTGAGGCTGAAGCTCGCAGGTCAAATGTCTTGCTCACAGCCCAGAGTGGAGACAGCAGCTGTTGAGAAAGTTCTTAATCAGAGAGTCCATCTCCTGTTTTTCACAGTTTAACCGTGGCCTTTACATTTAGAGGAATCCCATTTCTGGCAGCCTGGCCTACAAGATGGGGCAGCCCAGGGGTGGAGAACATCCTCGTCCTGTCCCTGCTCTGATCCTTTGCTGCTTGGGCTTGCTCAACCATCTCGCCATGTTTTTATTTTATGGCAATAAATTGGATATTCTGACAATACGAATTTCTATGTGTGAAAGTTTCCAACTCTTGCTTTCTATTTTGTACGAGGACTTGAGGAAGTGGCCTCAGGTTGCACCAGGGAAGATTTAGATTGGATATTAGGGAAAATCTCTTCATGGAAGGGGTTGTCAAACATTGGAAGGGGCCGCCCTGGGAACTGGTGAAGTCACCAGTCCAGGAGGTGTTTAAAAGGCATGTGAAAGTGGCACTTGAGGTCATGGTTTAGTGGTGAAGGTCTTTTCTGACCTTAACAATTCTGCAATTTCGTGTTAATATGTTGTTATTGCAGGTGAGATGTGTCAAGAACAAGAGCAAGGCAAGTTTTATGGCAGTTTTGTTCTAACACAGCAATAGATGGAGAAAAAATAGAGGAAGTGGAGGCCCATGACTCTCAGCAAGACATTGTGATGCTGAAAGTGATGACCTTCCCTTTGGTTTAGACCAGAGGTTAAATTTGCTAAGGAAACTGCTGCAGTTGGTGCATTTCAAATATCAAAAATATTCTTTCTTCAGAAGCTGTCAGACTGTTAAATTACTTCATAACCTTTGCTCAAACCTGTGTTAAAGGCCCTTGTCATGTGAGTTAACAGCTGAAGAGCTCTTACACCCCTTTCCACAGATAAGGCTTAGACTTGTACTGTAGTAGTTGCTCTTATCATCTCTCAGCATATGCGCTTCTTGTGAAGTAGAATAGAAATTGTAATGAACTCCTGGTGTTGTTTGCTTCTTGCCTGGACTAACACCTAAAAGGTAGCACAATTCAGCACAAACTAAAAAGCGTATCCTAGTACCAAAAAGGAAACCACAAGACATCAGTATGAAAAGTAAATTTGTGAAAATACAGGCAAAGAATGGAGAGAAATGTCATTTGACGTGCTGGATCTTGGGAAATGTCATATTGCTTTTACCTCATCTGTGTGTGATAAACCCATATTCAGCAGCATTGCAGCTTTTCCAGGGACGTGAACAACAAAGTGGAGCATCCCAAGCACTCCTTGATGCCAGCTCTGAGAAACAGGAACACCCAGGGCGCATTTCATCTCACCTCCTATTTGTTCTATTCCACATCAGTGGGGAAGCAGAATGTTTTGAAATCTCCCATAAAAGTACAAAGGTTGTGCCTGGATACCCTGCAGCAACCCAGCAGGGTGTCTGGTGCTCCAGGGTGGCACTTCAAGTTGTAGGAGATCCCTTCCAGCTCCTGCTGCTGTCGTGCTCAAGCACCATAGCTGGATATCCACAGCGTGAAAGCTGGCTCTCTGGGGAGGGAGCTCTCTCATAAATCTCTGATAATAAAATAATTCCATGTTAGATATTCACTGGTCCAGATAAAGGGGGAAGAAAGAGAAAAATCTTGGAAAATGACCCAGAAAACACTTGAGAGTTTTGCCAAAATTATGTATCCTCCCATGAGAGAGTTGGGGTTTTATAGAGTAGTGTTTTCTGAGGAAATTTTTACCAGCTTTAGTTTGAATTACACTTGCTACAAATAACAGAATCGTAGTTTGGGTTGGAAGGAACTTGTAAAGATCATCTTGTTCCACTCACTGCCATGGTTAAGGACATCTTCCACTATCCCAGGTTGCTCCAAGCCCCATCCAACCTGGTCTTGGACACTTCCAGGGATCCAGGGGCAGCCACAGCTTCTCTGGGCAAGCTGTGTCAGAGCCTGACCACCCTCACAGGGAAGGATTTCTTCCTCATATCCAATCTAACTGCGCCCTCTCTCAGTTTAAAGCCATTCCCTCTTGTCCTGTTACTCCATGCCATTGTAAAAAGTTCCTCTCCAACTTTCTTGGAGCCTTGCACGGTGGCATATGGTCATGAAGGTGCAACTGAGCTTCAGGCAGGCAGGCAGAAAATCAAGACTACCAGAATTAGTAATTGAGATCCTGGAAACCATAAACTGCCCTAAGCTGAAGCTCTCAATTGCTTTAATATGATGATAATAGGATGAAACAATAGAGGGGAGGAAACCACTGCCAAACTATTTCTATATGTAGTGATTATTTATTGAGCCAATATTAACCAAGAAATTCTGTGCAATAAAGTGTTGAAATTGAACACCAGAACTTTAATAAAAGGATAAATCGTTTATACAGGTAGAAAAACGATAAAAGCAATGCAAGTTCATGTTTGGGTATGGCTCACCCTCTTGTGTCTTTATCTAGAACTGCAGCCCTGCGGAGAAAATGATTTTTACTGGCCTGAAATAGGAAGGGAAGGTGGTAAATGGTTCTGCCCTGCTCAAGGCTAGTTTATGTGACTCAAGGGATGTGGGAAACCAGGACTCCTTGAGGAGGAGCTGGAGGTCTGCTGGGACACCCCAGCGTGGTGCAAGGTTAGTGAGAAAGAGCCACATGAATAAAATCATTATTTCTCATCTGCATGCACAGATGTAGCAGAATCTTTGTGATTAGGTCAGAGTAGAAGTTGCAGATTTAATGCCTGCCTCTTATTTTGTCTGTACAAAAATCACATCCCTTTTTGCTTTGTATTTCTTTTGCTTTCTTATGCACATTCATATGAAGTATAAAAGACACTCAAAATATCCATAAAGAATTTTCCAAATTAAAAGGACACCCCTTGATTTATAAATAACTTTAATGAAAAGGTCTGTTTGTGAAATTATGGTAATGGTAAATCATGTGTTTATTTAGCAGGAAGACATTCCACTGACAATCAATGAAAAGTTAACAGAAGAAAATTCAGTGGCATTTAACAAATTATACAAAAAACCTGAAGTGTTTTAAGAGTGGGTTTCCCATTAAAAAGGAGATAAACCAGTGGCAGATCCACTGCATGGAAACACACAAAGTAACACATTAGTAGCTTAAGCATGGTTTCTACAAAACCTAAAATAACAGCAGAGGTTATTTTGAGCTACTGCTCTAATTTAGGACTGAAGTAATGGTCAGATTTCAGATAAAATTTTTACCAATAGGTCAATCTGAGCAGATGCTCTTTAGAATACACTTTACAGTGAGTTCTACTCTTCCCTTGTGGTCTCACAGCAGCTGTAATGACACCCACCAGGACTTTAGATGATTTGAGTGGTGCATTTGCAGCTTGCAAGACACTTCTTCTTCACCAGAGAGTGCCTACAGCCAAACAACGTTTTCAAATTTTTGCAGTTTCCAAGGAGGTCTTGATACTTGCAAGGATTGGCTAAAATAAAAGACAGAGAAGCAAACGCATGAGATATTATTTGGAAACCACGCCCTGGTTTGATGCTTCTGCATTTTCCAGAAATTCCAGTTTTTCATGTCTGTATAAACTTTGTGGTTTTGCTCTGCTGTTAAAATGGCTTGAATATTATGGAATGATTGTTTTAAGGTGAATGGAGTCACTTACTGCAAAGCCCTTTGTCACAGTGGCCAGGACAGTCAGCACATCTTGGTCCGCTTTTGTAAGGCATAGCTATTTGCATCGGGTTATTTCCTCTGAAATTTGAAACAATTACAAAACAAAACAAGATCAACATGAAGCTCTGGGGCATTAACAGGAGTTTATGTTATTTATCACAGTGAAAGGTATCCATAAGTTTTTGGATAGAAGTATTTTCATAAGTCATCATGTTTTAGCTTCAGATATTCAGAGAATACAGAAAAAGATTTTAAATAAGAGGGACAATAAGGTTTAGAGAAACAAACTTAATTGATTGCATTTGTATAGAATTATCTGTTAAAAAAAAAAAAAAAGATGTGCTTCCTAGCTCTGCTTCTCTGATAGATTTCAACTGATTGAGGTAATCATACAATCACAGAATCACAGAATGGTTTGGGTTGGAAGGGACCTTAGAGATCACTATTTCCCACCCCCTGCCATGGGCAGGGATATCTCCCACTAGACCAGGCTGCTCCAAATTCAGGAAAAACCTTAAGAAATGCATATTCATTTGTTGTTGGCTTCCACTTTACATCTGATTTTCTTCTTTGTGGTCAAAATTACAGCCTGGTTTATGCCTGATGCCTGCTTCTGACAGAGACAGACCTTTGTTCATCTGCTAAAATTTCCCTAATATCTCTTTCAATGTGAAATAAAAAGTATTGATATTCAACATACTGTTAAACCTGCAACTCACATTGGTATTTTCAAAAGTATAAATGGTTAAAGTAGATTGCAATCATCTTATCCTATAGCCAAGGATGTTTTGGAAACATATCCATATTGGATATTTTGGAATCATCACCACAGAATAAGAAGGCAGTACGTACGCAGGGCAGTATTGGCAAACGTAAAAGTACTTGTATGAGCCTGTGGGACAGTAGGAAACTCCACATCCAACCTTGTAACTATTGTACCAGATTAGCTGTAGAATAAAAAACAAGCACACTATTTCAGAGTTGGATTCAATATCCCTCTTGAATTCTCATTTAAAAACCTCACAAAAAAACATAACCAGAAAATAATTATTTATTTTATTTTTTTTTCCTAGTCTGCTTTTAAGTTTCAAGTTCAGCTGTCAGAAAGAATACATAGAAAAATGAGTTTCCTCCAGTTTCCAAATGTTTTTGAACACAATTTCTGGCAGGAGATTGAAGTTGAAATTCAAATATTTTCATCATAAGTATTTTGTTTAGACACTTCTTATTCAGGTATTTCAATCCCTGTATAGAAAATATTAATTTCAAAATCAAAGGTTTTTCTACAAACTAATATTTCCTTTCTGGAGAGCTTTTCCAAAACACTTGATCCATTGCCTCCGAATTAGATGGAAAAGAATTACAATTTATCCTTCATCTTTGGATCAGACTGTGAATGATAGATAATAATTTGATGACACTGATAATTTTTTTTCCTGATTATAAATAACTCCCAGCTGCCTTAAGTGTACTCCTGTAATTCTGGTGTATCCCTACAGTTTGTTTCACGTTTCCATACCTGAGTGTAGCTCTCAACATTGACATTTTTTGAGGTTGCTCCATATCCATACTTGAAATTGGAGGACTGACTGTACCACACCTGAATTGCATCAGCCCATGTCCTTGGGTAGTATGACAGTAGCACATTCTCACCACAGGCGACACCTGGAGAAGAAGTAAATCTATTTTACTGGGAGAGAAGCGAGTTGTAGAGTGGGGAGGAGGGACAGAGGGGCTGCAGCTATATTTTAAGAAAATGCCTATGATGCCACTCACTTTGCCCTGTGATTTTAAGGAGTTCCAACAAGTTGTCTTTCAGAGTATTCATCTGACAAAAATGATGTTTTTGTGTTTAATAATCACTGAATCACAGAATGATTAGTGTGGGAAGGGACCTAAAGATCATCTTGTTCCAAACCTCCTGCCATGGGTAACACTAGACCGGGTCCTTCACTAGACCAGGTCCTAAAAAGTTATTCTAATAACAATAGGTATTCTAATAATCCTAAAAAAACTATTCTACAACAGTTTAAAAATCATCCTTATTTCTATTTCACATTCACAGGGGTCATCTGCAAACTGTTATTAACCCGTCAGCTGGGGCTCCATCCTTGTCAGTACCATTAATAATCCTCTTGTCTCTTGGACTGACTTTCATCCCACACTGATTTGCCCATTTCTGAGCATTTTTGGCAGCTTTGTCACTCCACACCTGAAAGACACAAAGGAAGTATCCAGGTCATAGATAGGTTAGTGCAGCCCATGAGGAGAAAAATCAAAAAGGAGAACGGCTTGGGTGCTTTGCGCTGAATGCTCCCATGGCCCTCCATAGAAAGATGAGGAGCTGTGCTGGTTTTACACTCCTGGGACTCAGGAACCACATTTCTTCAACCCTTAAGGGTTTCAGAGGTGGTTATTCTGCACAGGTCTACCACACTGTCCTGGTCTCCAGATGGTGCAGATTAAAAGGGTTTTTATAACATACTGCTGCTTTCTTTCAGCTTTGTGTCTGAGTGAACACTGCAGGGTGCACTGGACTAAAGAGGACAAAACTGATTTTCAGCCCAGGTGCAGCTGAGTTGTGGTGATAGATGCCAGCTGAGCTTTGAACCTGGGGAATATTTGCAGGTGTCTCTGTGCAGGCTTAACCACAAAGCTCTGCCCAGCTCCTCTGCTCATGGAATAGAGATAACAAGGAATATCAGGGGTGATAGAGATGGGAGAAGTTATGCAGTCCTAGGTCTCTATTGCCCTCCTGACAGTGTGAGATTCAGAAGTTGTCGCTTGGGCTCCTGCTCCCCCTTTGCTTTGCCTGCTCTTTTCTTCATCCAGGGCTTGTGTTTCGCTTTTTAGAATTACAGAATCATTGATATTTTGGGTTGGAATGGGCCTTGAAGTGTCGTCTACTCTAACCCCTACACAATGAGCAGGAACATCTTCAACTGGACCAGTTTGCTCCAAACCCCGTCCAGCCTGGCCGTGACACATCCAGGGATGGGGCAACCACAGCTTCTATGGGCAATCTGTGCCAGGACCTCACCACCCTAATCATAAAAATCTTCTTCCTATATCTAATCTTAATCTACCTGCTTTTAATTGTAAACCGTAACCCCTTGTACTTTTGCAAGAAGCCCTCATAAAATGTTTTCCCTCATTTTTATAGATCTCCTTCAGGCACTGGAAGGGCCTCTAAGTTCTCTTTGGATCTTTCTCCAGGCTGAACACCCCCAGCTCTCTCAGTCTGTCTCCAGAGCAAAGGGACTCCAGCCCCTGGAGCATCTCGCTGTTTCATGTTGAGTTTCTCATCCATGAACACCTCCACGTCCTTCTCATCAGGCTGCTCTTAATCCCTTAATCCCACAGCCTCCTTTGGTGCTGGGTTTGTCCTATCATTTCCTTTAAGGGAAAAGCAGGCTGCTGTAATTCATAGCTCACCATCTTCAGCATGTTCCTGGCTGTGGGAGTTACAGATCTCCGTATTTCATTGTGTAGCTCAAGGATCTGTTTTTCATTTTGAGACTGAAAATGAGGAAAGGAGATCACATTCCCTTTTTTATATTGAAAACCCTGGAAAAAAATAACAGTGAAGGTCCCAGTTAACAGAAGTATAATAAACACGACAAATTATGAGCTTCTTGTCACTTTTGTTTGGTCAAATGAACCTGCCCCAATAACTGGTGTCATAAATCTCGTTTAATTTAAGACATTTATGGTGGTAGAAATAACATCTCAGCCAGTTGTTTTAGGCTGCAGCTATGCTCAGGTAAGGGAAAGAATCAACTTACAACATGGTTCACCTGAGATTTATTGAAGAAAATTATAATTTTCTTTCCTAAAGTTTTTGTTTCTTTTCATTCATTCGTAAGAATGAAATAACGAGAGAAATAGCTCACATTCATGTGCCTACTTAGTAGGTGTCTATATTTTACAAGATTAATCCTTTCAAAGAGATTTATGAATCAGATTTCAGAATCTTAGCTAAGTTATTTATTTATTTGTGGA
Source organism: Dasyornis broadbenti (assembly GCA_013397935.1). Classification (NCBI taxonomy): domain Eukaryota; kingdom Metazoa; phylum Chordata; class Aves; order Passeriformes; family Dasyornithidae; genus Dasyornis; species Dasyornis broadbenti. Next base: position 45,548 of record VZRN01001085.1, on the reverse strand, counting down.
AATGTATTTTTAAAATTAGTCCTGTGAAGGGAAGAATATTTTAATAGGTAGAATCAAAGAATGATTTTGGTTGGAAGCTTAAAGATCCAGTATCTTCAACGCCCCTGTCATGTACAGGGACAACTTCCATTAGAACAGGTTGCTCAACCAATACACAAATGAAAATAATTAAATTATAATTAAATTATAATAATTTAATATATATTAATATAAATTATAATAATTTAATTAATAATAATAAATTAGAAATCTGTGAAAATGAGAGTTCATCTTCGATGTGTTACATTAACTTGTTAACAATAATTTCATCCCGGAATTCTTAACCTCTAGAGATCAACTAGTCTGACTGCACCAGGTCAGACATCTATACAAAGGGGTTGGATATGGTTGCTCTGCACAGAGGAATTTCCTACCTGTCCATCAGATTGGTGCAGCAAAGCAGCCAGGCAAATAATTGCTGTTAGTAGATCCATTTCTACAGGGGGGAAAAAACAACCAGGCATAAACAAAACCCAAAAATCCATTAGTCTTTGTTGCACACATTTTATGGCATAATGTGGTATGTGAACAAGATAGAAAACTGTTGCAAAGTCAAGCCTGCACAAAGAAGTTTGAGCTACTGAGATCCTAAATAGGATCAATTAAATAGCTATTGAATATAGCTGGATGTGCTCAAACCATGCATGGGCACCAGTGTCTCCTACAGAGAGAAGATTCCACCCTGCATTGAAGCAGGGACTGTAAATATCATAAAGTTATTTATTACTTGTAACAGATGGATCAGCCCCCTTTTGACTTCTTTATTCAAGATATCTTGAATTTGCAGCATTTCCTTCATCTTTGCCAGGTTGCATATAAAAAAGCCCATTAGTTCATATCTGAGTTCAATACTGTCACATCAGAATCCTTCTCAAGCATCATCTCTATCGTCTGGTGTTTTAGAATGGAGCACTGAGCACATGGACTGTTATCTCCATTTCTTTCCCACTTCCCCGTATCCTCATTAAATCAGCATCATAATGGCACAAGCAAATGGTGGCGATCACCCTCATGTTGCATCTGACACCTAGACATAAAGAAAACCTTCATATGTGGTGTTATTAACAAATAATGTTGGCTACAGCCTTCTTGCTCCTAAGGCATCTTATACAGATGTACACAGACATTCTGAAACCTACTCATGTTCACAGGATGCTTTTCCTGCATGTTAGAAAAAGCAAAAGTTATATATCTTTGTATTGATGAGGATATATGGGGGTAAATGTCTTTTTGATTGTTAAAGAGTAAAGGTGTGGCAAAATCCCAAGGAAGACTAGCTTTGAGCTCGTCAGGTAACCTTAAACCAGACTGAGGCAAGAGGGAAATAAAGATAATAAAAGTCAACAAATATGATAAGCCTTAGAGCTCGCCTCTGAGAAAAATCCATGATGTGACCAGTACAGATCAAAAGAGATCTAGCAGATCCAACATGATAGGGAAACTATCACTGTAAAAAAAAAAAAAAAAAAAAAAAAAAAAACCAAACCAAAAACCTTCTTATTTCTACTCTAGGTTGACCCTCCTTTAGTTTAGAACCACTACCCCTTGTCTATCACGTCATTCAGATTTTCAGTCTTTGTCTTGTTTTCCTCTGATTTCAAAAGGAAATAATTTGCAGGAGGTAGAGGCAGGGATCTCACTGACATTAATGAAGAATATATTCTTAAACTGAAGGGATATCTTTGGCCACAGAGGAGTTGTCTTGCCCTTACGCACAGAAAAAAAATCTTTTTGGGACTTCCCAGATTAAGTGCTGCAACAAGAAACATAAAGTATTTCTAAATCCAGAGTTAAAGTTGATTAAATACTTGTGCACATCTTTGACTGCCAGACTCTACCATCAAATCTATCCCTTGGACTAAACGTGTTGGGCTTTACTTTCAAAGCCAAAAGATGATGGTTCCCAGATACAATTATCCTTCCCTGTCAATAGTGCTCAATCCACTAAATCACTTCTATGCTTCTGAAAAACAAATGCCAGCAATGCACTTTTAGGTAGCTCTACTTGAAAACCTGAAGTTTCTTGAAAATTTGATTGAGTGTGAAAACAAATAAAATAAACATTGATAGCTACAAAGCTAGAAACAAAGTTCTATTTGCAAAATACAGCCTGGACTCTTCATGTTTAACCCTGATGTTTCATTCTTCTGCAGAACCTGTCTCCTGCCATCTGATACAGCTTTCAGGGCATAGCAGGTTTGAAAGTTTGGAAGAGTGGAAATATTTGTCTTTTCAGTTACTTTGGTATATTTTTCATCTACCTTCTCTGAGTTTACATATTTAAATTTCATTAAAAATATAAACTCACTCTGCATTAAGAAAAGGCAACCAGCTTATTGCATACTATAATATAGATCAGGCGTTTCAGCAGCAAATATGCATGAAAGCTTGGACAGATAATTAACATTTAGAGATTACAAAATTCTGTGTTCAGCTGTACTGGAATATCCCAATACTCAAGTGAAATAATTCGACATCAAAATAATTCAAAAGACATTAGAAAAACATTTTCGGTGACCACCCTCTGCAATAGGGATTAATTTATGTTCTCATTTGAAGAATGAAGTAAGTGGGTCCAAGTGTTACATTTTGATCTAAAGAAATACGGGAACTAGACTCCACTGAAGCCCTTTTTCACCCCTGCTGGTGGAAGGTGGGGTTTAAGAGGAGAGGATATCATTCATTTTACGTTCTTCCTCTGAGATATTATAAGTAGACCTTTTCTTTTAATTATCATATTTGGTACAACTTAGCTATTAACTCCATTAACCTTCATAGCACAATCAATACTGACCAAGTGGCTCTATGAATAAAACCTCCAAAGCTGAAATTCAATTCTGCATACATTACCTTCATCCACCAGAATCCTTCTGTACCTGAGCAAGTGGCAGGAGAGTGAGAGGCTCTTCCCAGTCCAGGGTTGTATATATACATACATTTTCCCTGTCAATATTTATTGCTGATAAATGACATCGGCTTTGGAGCTGCCCATTGTGGAAGAAAGAACTTTTCTTAAGGAACAGGTGACTGAAAATGAACCAATCAAGCTGCATCATTCTGAATTTTTTTTTTTCCTTGTCTCCAGGGCAAGGAAAGAGACAAGATAGGAGACCTGTCCTTTTGCAGAACTTCAGCTTCTAGTCTGAGCAGCAAGCTACAGTGCTGATGTGTTCACAAAACAGAGGCTCGAGTTTAGGGCTGGTTATTTAACCCCTGTTATTTAGGGTTTGCCTGACTCTGGCAAAAGGGTGGGATAAATATTTGGAGGCAGAGACATAACTGAGCAGCTTCTTAGCCATACACAGAATGACCTGCACCGTGGGCACCACAGTGATATTTTCTTCCATGTGGTTCCTGAACTTCCATTTGCTGAATAAAACAGTGCAAACAATGCTGAATGCATTTGCTTGCATTCCATTTGCTCAGTGAGGCTGTGGCACTGGGCATCACTTTTTACAAGGACATGTAGTGATTGGACAAAAGGGAACGCCTTTAAACTGAAAGAGAGCAGGTTTAGATTGGATATTAGGAAGAAATTAACTGTAAGAGTGGTGAGACACTGGCACGGGTTGCCCAGACAAGCTGTGGATGCCCAATGCCTGGAAATGTCCAAGACCAGGTTGGACAGGGCTTGGAGTAACCTGGGATAGTGGAAGGTGCCCCTGCCCATAGCAGGGGTAGGAATGAGAAGAGCTTCAAGGTCCCTTCCAATCCAAACTATTCTGTGATTCTGTGATTATGATATACATTAAAAGGTTGGGTTGGAAGAGACCTTAAAAGTCATCTCATTCCAACCCCCTTGCCAAGGGTAGGGACACATTCCACTTAGCCCAAGTTGCTCCAAGCCCTGTCCAACCTGGCATCACTCAGCTCACCTTTTCTTCTTGCAGAATCTTTGCTTCCACTTTCTTTCAAGGTACAATATCACAAAAGCAGCTTTGACAGGTCCTCACTGGTCAAACACAAACTTTCTCACTTCCTTCCATGCACTCTGTTGGCTATCAGAGGGCATACAGCATCTGCACACCTCCTTGTTCCTTCCTTTGTTCCCTTCCTCATCCCTGCCTTTTCTGCGGTGGGTTGCACACTGAGCACACTTTCTACCATGCTGGCTCGAGGTTGCTGTCCACACTGCAAGTCAATATTGTGTCACTCTTTCCACATTTCTGCAGAATTCCTGCAGAATTTCTGCAGCTGTTGCCAGCATTTTAATGCTGTATTATAATCCCTGTGCTGGAAAACACAGCTGCCTTTGTTCTGTGTTTGTATAGCGGGCAGCACTTACGGGAAGTCGCCTGTGATAAGGTCTCCCATATCCTTCCATGTTCTGAGATAAGGGCAAACGTATTTTTTAATCTGAAGTGCTTGTGGCAATTTTGATGAGACCAGGGTTATCGCCATCAGAAAGCCTCTTAAGACACCTACCATAGTTTTTAAGACTGCATTTCTATTGACTGTGAGGGGAGGCAGTCTAGCACCTCCAGATTCCCAGTGCCCTGGGAAACACTTCTGTTCTTTTACCCCATCCACTGTACTCAGCAGGTTTCATTAATTCACTACAGTCACCTGAGTTTTGTTTGTACTGTTAAAAAGAAATTATGCTACTACAAGTATTTCTTTAAAGCCTGCCCCGCCTGTTTGAATAGTAAAACCCCTTTGTTCTCTAAAGGATGACTGTCAGATATGCTACAATTCATGGTCTATGGGCGAAATAATTGGGAAGAAATAAAAGATTAATAAAACTGACATCCGGAACCATGGTACAAAGAACAATTTAGCATAGCAACTCCCAGTTCCTCATGTGGATTATCTGAAGGGGTGAGGTAATCTAATTAAAAAAAAATAAATTAAGAATTAATTCCATGGGGTTCTGCAAATGTATGTATATTTTTAAAGATAAAAGTATGGAAAGTTCTTAAAAAAAAATCAGCTTGAAGGATTTTGACTGTTGAAGTTCTTCTTCAGTCCTTGTGTAAACCTGAACTACAGGAAACTGATTTGATCTCAAGCAATGAAGACAAAAATCCGGTTTCTTCAATTCTTTATTTCCACTGAAGTCAATGACAGCTAAAGTAGTGCTTTAGATTCCATACAGTTCTGTGTGGTTCAGAACTTTGCATACTTACCCAACTCAACTTCTATTCCAGATCATTATTATGAATAGGGAGAGAAGAAACAGAGTCAATCAATCAACAAGTTGCTGGCAGAGGGGTGTAGATGCCCCTCCAAAACAGCCATCCCAGGAAAAGGCTGGGCATGGAAATGCAGAAGTTAGGAGTCTCTTTGAAGGCTGTTGATCACTAGGGTTGAGATGTTGGGCTTGCAAATAAAAAAATATTATGGCAGCACTATTATAACCCCATGCCCTTGGTTTTGAACTGAGGAGGCGTCTGTACAATCAGGGTGAAAAGCAGGTAGAGAAAATCCACGCTTCTCAGGAAAAGACAGCATTCCATGTGTGCTTTTGGTCTTCAGCAAGCCTAGATCCTCACCATGGCTCCTCTCCATCACCTTTCAGTCCAAGCAGATGTATTGACGGCTCTCTGCCCTCTGTGGGTCTTTAAGGGTTGAAATTGGCTTTCAAAGGAGACATTTCAGGGACCATTGCCTACACATGACCTCCAACACTTCTGCAGGCTGGCAGTGTGAGGAGAAGCTGTGGCTGCCCCTGGATCCCTGGAAGTGTTCAAGGCTGGGTTGGATGGGGCTTGGAGCAACCTTAAAAAAAGGTGTCCCTGCCCATGTCAGGGGGTTGGAAATGTTGGATGTTATTTAAGAACCCTTCCAATCCAAACTTTTCTATGATTCTATGATTGCAGTAAGTCTCCTTTTGTGATCCTTTGAAATTTGAAGCCATTGCCTGAGTGACTATTCATCACCAAGGAAAATAAACAAAAAAACCTAAATGAACCAACAGTAACTGCACATAAGCACACATTATGGAACAATTATTAAAAAAAAAAAAAAAAATTGTTATCCAGAAACTTTTAGAGGCCTAGTCCTTCCCTTCTGCTCCAGAAAGTGATCTATAAAAAATAAGCTGATCATTAGAGATGTTTTTTTATATGTTTCTAAAAAGTTTGCAGCAAGGAGATTTCACGGTTTCCTTGGGTAACACACTTCATTCTTTACTAGTCTTTCCATTCTAAAACAGCTTTTAAAGTCTGACATACAAAATTGCTGAAAGAATGATTTTGTGTGTATTTGAAAGTCATTTGTGCAAGGCTCAATATGAATTAGCAAATGATTCAATGCCTACAATCATACATTCCTCATATCAAAGTTCAATACTTGTGTGTGTGTTCATGCTCTTTTCAGTCTTTGCTGAAATGTGGCAAAGCTGAGCAGTGCAAAAACGCATAATTGTTCTTTTTAAAGCACATACAGATTGTCACTTTAGCTACACTTTAGATCTAGTCAGAAATACTTTCTAAACCTATACTGTGGGACATCAAGGATCTGGCTCCAGAAAAGAAATCTGGGCTAAAACTCATCCCACATCCTGGGACAATTCAACAGTGAAAGCACTTGCACCTGAGTTCAACTTTTTCTTGTAAATAGACAAAACTCATTTCTGAAGTCACCTTTAGGAAGCAACAAATATAATATATTTAAAATGTTATATTAAAATAAGAGAAAATATCAGATACAGCTCCATGAGAGAGATAAGCTAAATCCCTTCAATCATATTTCTCCCATAAACCAAATAAACCAATGCCTGTTTGTAAGCGAATTATAACAACACAGGAAGTGAACAGAGAAGAATTCTTCATGGAAACCATTAGAATAACTCTATTTTTTTTTCAGATATATCTTCCTGTGTGTGAGTCAGATGTAGCCAAACAAAAGCCCAGCTGATCCTTTAGAACAAATCCCATATTTAAAAGAAGTCTGGCCAACAGGAAATAGAGCAAACAAACCATAATGACATTTTTTAGAATCCAAACTGGCTTTTGATATAGGTGATTTATTAATTTTATTTTTTTTTTAAGGAAGTGAGAAATACACGCCTTTCCCTCTAACTAATAGTGAAAGACACAAAGAAATGAAGACTCAAAATATCACAGATATCTCAAATGTAATGATCATCTGCAGGCATTTTTTTATTACTCATGGATAAAACAGGTTTTATGACTGCAGTTTACATGGTCGATGACTTTAGACATACTTGTCTGAGAAAAACAGGCTGCACAAATTGAAGTTTTTCATGAATACCCCTTTGTCTGCTACACATATTTGCTGGAAAAAGATTTTCTGTAATTTAACACTAGTGACAACAATTTGGGGTCTCATACTGTGAAATCTTTAAAAAAGTGTGGGCCCAAGATTAATTCCTTGAAATGCTTATATTCCTTAAGTGCTTATGTACGAGCATTTTAGCCTTCTCATGCATTTGACATAAAAGTAAACCAGAAGGTTGGTCTTCTTAAAATGGTGTCCAGTTGGTAAAAAATACCTTGAACTTGTTGCAATAAAAAATTATGTTAAAATGTATTAGAAAACAGGAAAATCTGATTTCCAAGTCAGTGAGTCTTGCATGGAGAATTTTATTGGACTGGCTGCAGTAAGCAAATAAGAAATAACTGGAGCTGTGAAAAGAAGTCCTCATAGAATCTCCACTTAAAATCCCAGTATCTAGGCTTGAAGAGTCATTTGTAAATGATATTGCTGATTAAATGCATTTTAACTCATGATATTTTCTGAATGAACTACATTTGGCCACAGCCAAACTTTATGGAGTGGCTTCTCACCTCTCTTTTTTTTTTTTTTTTTTT
>VZRN01001085.1:18766-33980 GCA_013397935.1 Dasyornis broadbenti | reverse complement strand
TTTCTTTCTCTTTTTCTTTCTCTCTTTTTCTCTCTTTCTCTCTCTCTTTCTCTGTCTCTTTCTCTCTTTCTCTCTCTCTTTCTCTCTCTCTTTCTCTCTCTCTCTCTTTCTCTCTTTCTCCCTTTCTCCCTTTCTCTCTCTTCTTCTCTCTCTCTCTTTTTTGTTCTCTTTCTTCCTCTCTCTCTCTCTCTCCCTTTCTCTCTTTCTTTCAGTGCTGCTGAGATACCAATTTCCACCAGCTCTGTGGACACAGATGGCTCTGATGGCTCACCCAAAAACCTGGTGATTCCCAATTAGCTTCTAACCCAACTCCTCGTCTGTATTTCATAATTTTTTTTCCTTTTTACATTTCAGTGTTGATGTTCTCCATTTTAAATCATTGAGCTACTAATACGCACATCTCCACAGAATTTAATTTCTGTTTTTACTTTGCTGACCCTCTACAAACTTTCCCTCTGGTCTTTCCCAGCAGCAGGAGTCAAAGGCAAGCAACTGAGACGTGGATATCAGGAAAACAGGCAGCCAGACCCTGGCATACACCTGGACAGAGCTCCAGAGCTCAGAGCAATGGGACTCCATTCATTCTTGGAGTAAAATTCAAAACTGGCACAGGTTGCCAAGAGAAGCTTTGGATGCCCCATCCCTGGAAGTGTTCAAGGCCAGCTTGGATGGGGCTTGGAGCAACGTGGGATAGTGGAAGGTGTCCCTGCCCATGGCAGGGGGTTGGAAATGGATGTCATTTAAGGTCCCTTCCAACCCAAACCATTCTATGATTCTCTGATATTTTCACCAAACCTCTGTCCCTGATTTTACAACCTGGAACCTCAGGCCTCTGAAAACTTCTTGCAGAATGACAAAGCACAAAACGAACAACCTGGCCTTGAAATATACAGTGATGTAACTAAGACCTGACCTGACCATTTTGTTTACCAGCAACAAACTGGTATTTGCTGTTGAGGAAAAATGGTTATTTTTAGCGATGCTGGAGCTTCAACCGTTCAGTTTTCCACCAGAGGGCACTCCTATATTTTCAATGAAGGCAAGTTTCTGAACAAGACTGAGCAGTTTTTTTGTGTGCAGTATAATTCCAGCTGTGACAGAGCAAGGGGAAAGATGCAGGGGCAGAATGACCTTGTTGCACATCTGCCAGCACTGTCCATCATCTGGCACTCTCTGCTGCCACCCGATGGGGCTCAGCCACGCTTCAGAACCCCATGTGGGTCAGGCTGATGCACGTGAAATAAATAACCAGCTCACACACACAGCGTCTGATGTGGCCCAGTTTAATTAAGAGATCTGTGTCTTCCTCCTGAGAAGGATCAAGGTCACCTGTGTCACCAGACTTCAGCATTTTCCATGGAATATTCCATCCCCTGCACAGTCCTGTGATTTTATCTTAGTTCGTGAAAATATGCAGTTATAAAAATTAAATCACTTCAAGAGATTGGGTTGATTTTGTAGTTTTGATACTCAATAATTTTTATCAGTATGCAATAAAAACCAACTATCTGCAGTCAAATCTGTAAAAACTGAAGAATCTGTTAGTTTAGCTGGACTGTGTCCCTGTCAAGGACGTGCATTATTTGTATACCCCCATATGTGTGTGTATATACCTCTGTCATACATTACAGGGCTTTTTGACCCTTTAAAAAGCTTTTTTTACTTGTTTTTAGAATAATTTTCAGTAATTAAGGGAATATACTTGAATGAAGAAAATCCCGGCACTTTGTTTATTGACGACAGAAGAGAAGCATGATTTGGGGCGGGGGGAAGCCAAGGCTCTGAAGAAAAATGCTTCAGAAAATAAGAAGTTGGTTTTAACTATGCATACAAGGGTAAACCACATTTCTTACCAGACTCTCTCAAGTCTGAATTACTTCCTAAGGATTTATTGAAGTCAGATTCATTCTTTAGTTATTGCAATAGTTGGGAAAGGCAGTTTAAGGAGGAAATAAGATTTTCTAGTGATTTGACCAAAATATATGTGAACAGAGACAGCAGAGACTGGAATTGTGAGGCACTGAACAGTTTACATGTTCTGGCACCATGTCAAAAGTGACAGATTCTCACAGCTACTCATAAACTGATCAGGTAAATACTTTGCCCTTCCTCTAAAGTCAGAAAGAAGAAACAGCCTGAAATCAGACTGTCACACTGAGCTCCAAGGAAACATCTCTGTTAACCTGCACCAAGGAGAGCCAGGCTGAGCTAACACAGCTGTAAGCATGTGTCCTTTTTTCACTCCTTTCTTCTCAGTTGTATTTTTCCTATGGACACCTTTGGCATGCTTTCTTTCCTGTTTCTTTTCTTATTTTTTTTTTTTTTTTTTTTTTCTCTTTTCCCCACCAGTTCATTATAGCTCTGCAAGAGGTGCATACAGAACGACTGCTCTTCTCTGGTGCTACAGGTGCCGTGCAACTCGGACCTGCTGGTCTAGTCAGAAACAGAGAAGATAACAGAGAAAAGCCAGGTAGCTTCTTGTTACAAATGTATTTGTAATAAGGTTTTTAGGGTCCCTTCCAACCCAAGCCGTTCTCCTTATGCTGCCTTTAGAGGTAATGGAGGCACTTTAGGTCTGCATTTTACCTCCTTTTCTTACAGCACATGCCTGACGCAGGCTGGATGAGCAGATAGGGTAAATGACTGCCTTGGCATTACCAAGAATTTTCTTTAAAGTATCATATGAATCAATTTATTCGCTGTTCTATATGTCTTTCAGGATAATGTTGAGGAAAATAATTGTTTTGGGAAGAGCTGTAAGGGAGAGCCGTAAGGATATGCACGTTATCTCTGTAGCACTGTGTATCTAGGATAACATTTTGGGTCTTAAGGCCACAGGTTTGGCTCTGGTCAGTATAGCTGGAGTCTCCCTATTTCCCAAGGTGCTGAAGGGCCCTTGGCATTATTAACCTGTCAGACATGCCAAGGCTTTTCTGGAAGGTAATGCTATTTGGTTTAAGCCGAAATAGTGCCAAGGACTAAGATTATAAAGGCACGGAAAACCATGTCTGTGCTCAGTCCTATGTTCTGGCTCTGTGTGTAACCTGTCAGTACAGAGGGACATGAAAAAAACAATGGGTGGGAAGGTTTCAAAGGAAGATCTATAAATAAAAAAAAAATCCTGAAGTTAAGAATAGATTCAGGTCATGCCATGGAGGAAGTGTTTCTTCTTCCCACTGTTGGATGCCATCAGCGGTGGACCAATAGTGTGTAGGTATCCTCTGAAATATACAGGGAATGTGTCAGACTGCAGTGGACAGATGTAATTCATCTTCTCATCTCATCAGTGTGTTACCTTTGGAGCCTGTTTGATGGTGTCTCCACAGGTTCTGCAGGAATGGGTGAAATGTGCTGTCAGAAGCAATGCAAAATCACACCCGTCCACTTCTTCAGCTGCTTAACTACTCACAGCTACCTCGTACTGTAGCCTCTTGAGCCTAGAAATGAAATCCAAGATAATTTCACTATAGGAGGTAATAGAAAAGTGGATCTTTATTGGAGTTCCAGGGGCAGTTATGGAAGAATATCCACGAAAACTCAACCCCACAGGGGTGAATACAGTTTTATAGGTTTTATTAGCATAGTTGATAAAAAGCACTAATTAGGAGGACAAGTGGTGATGCAACTTTTTCAGGCCAAGCCCCTTTTCTGGAGCTCCCCCCCTTTGGTATTAGCTGTACTTGTTTATGCAAATGTGTGTCGAAGATGTTCTCAACTTTGATTCCCAGGGAGAACCAAGACAGGAGAGGGCCCTGTACCCTGCAGGGCTTGGAGCTTTGGAATGTGTTTTAGCTGGGGAAAAGGGAAGGGAAATGTACGGGCAAAAGGGTAGGGAAAAGTACTGGGAAGGCTACAAATATATAAAAGGAAAAGGGAAAAATCATTCGGAATCAATACACACGTGCAGATGTGTGTACACACGTGTCCCATTTCTGCACTGGATCTCAGGGCTGTTTTTAGAGTGCACTGCAGTTGTTGATGTGTTTCCCAGTCATGAGGAGGGACAACACTGCACACATCGTATGCATTCCATACACGTGGAATATTGAGGCATGCTGCACAATTGCTATCTTGTCTTTGAAACACGCCTGCTGCTTCCCCAGAACAGAGCTGATACACACATTCATAGTGATGTTCCCGGGGTTTTCATAGGCAAACTCATTTGCTTTGGTTGAACCCAGCAGCTGTGTGGTCCGCCTTGCCTAACCAGTGTCTTCAGCCCTCAACCCGTCCAATCTTGTTTCATATTAACTGGTAATGGGTGGCCTGGCTGGTTATTACGATTTTGCCTAAAAGGCCTTGGTATTTGCAGTTATTTCCTTAAAGAAGCAGAAAGGCAAACCATGCATTGTGTATCACCTCCTGGCAGGATGAGCCTCTTGCTCCCACCCACTGCCAGCAAAGCAGGTCCGATGTTGCAGTTCGTGAAGGAAACAAAGACAGCAGGGGCTCAGGGGAGATGCTTTATGCAGAGGATGAGATCAGGCTCAGACACCGAGCTGCTTGGGGCGATGCATTATTAGATGCTATCTATTGATAGGCTCCTTCTGTGGAAGCTGATTAATGACATCCCACTTTATTATTCCTTATCTTTTATCTCCACCTTGTTTCGCAGACGTAGCCGGCAGTGCACGGCACTAACCACAGACCCGTGGCACTCATTAGGTGGTGGCTGCTCCTCACAAGTGCCATCAGACATGCAATTCGTGTCCCTGATTTTGCTAACGATGCTGGTTAACACGTTGCCGTGTCGCTCTTCAGGCAACCTAGACAACATGGTCTTGTCAGTCTCGAACTAGCTTATCTTTTACTTATCATTTACTTTGACACCCTCCTCTGATAAGCTGAGAGATAAATACATGACAGACTCTGCAATGTATTCCCCCAGCACTAGAATCGTAGCAGTCGCTCTGTAGAGGAGTTTCATCTAACGAGTGCTTCTTTTGACCTGTTTTCTATTTTGTTCGAATGTTGCAGCTGCAGATCTTAAGGCACGTTTAAACAAGAAACACGACCTTGTTTAGCTGCTCCCCATACCTCGGGAAATGTTGCGTCTTTGTGTGAATGCGGATGTTTAATTTCTGCAGGTACACGGTACAGACAAGTCAAGCACATCCAGTTGCTTAAGGATTTTAGTTTTGATGCTGTGATTAGAGGAGAGGGGTTACCCCCTCTAGGAGAAAACTAAGTGGAGGAATATTTTCTTGCTGGGTTAGTGTCCTGGTTTATATCAGCAAGAGTTAATCAGGCACCAAGACACTTCTGTTGAAGAGAGCTAAAACTGCCTTGGTTACTTCTTATCACAACCACATGTGGATTCGTGGAGGAGGGAGAAGAAGGGGTGAATTGGGGAAATGTAGCACCTTGTTTGTACTTTTTAGTACTGCTGGTTACAGTGTGAGTATTGTGTGACCAAATGGTGGATCTGTCCCTCACCCCAAGGCTGTGCCTGAACCGGGGATCCCCATGTTCACCACCAAACCATGGCCTTAAGCACCACATCTTCACTTTTTTTTTGGTGATTCCACAATTTCCCTGGGCAGTCTGCTCCAATGCCTGACCACCTTTTCAGTGAATAATTTTTTTGCCGATATCAAATCTAAACCTCCCTTGGCAGAACTTGACTGCACTCCCTCCTATGCTGAATTTTCCTGAATTATTCCTTTTTGTGGCTGGCTGTCTCAGTATCAGCCAGGCTGTGGATGGTTTTCTGCCATATTAGGAAATGAAATCAATTCAGTAAGGAGGAAATGCAGTGGTGGCACTGGGGATGATCTTCCTCTTCCAGCCTGTGTAACCCACCTCAGGTAACTTCACTTCCATGATGAGGCCAGAACAGCTTTAACAGCAAAACTTATGGGAAAATTAACAGCGATTTTTTGCTACAGCACTGCTACTAATTGATAATCCCCATAAACTATGGCCAGATGTTTTATAGGCAGAGTAATAAATGGGCAGTCCCTGATACTTTAAGCTGAGAAAGTAAGAGGGTTTTTATTAACATATTACAGCAAGTGCTGGTTTGTGGACAGGCTGAGACTGAGATTAAAGGATCCCTATAGACAGCTCAGGGAGAAATGCAGCTGCTTAAATCCAAATGTGTGGTCCTAACTGCCTGTGATAGCACTCTGCCATGCCAAGGGAAATCTTTAACCCTTGTGTGTGCCCTAGCACGGAGGGAGTGGGAGGATTAAAATCTTGATTCCTATTAAATTGGAATAGATTGCTTCATGCTCAGTCGTTTGTTGCAATTAACATCTAATTTGGAGACACTTCTCTCTTGTGAAAGTCCCTGTGTGGGCAGCCTGGGTGCCAAACAGAGGATTGTGCGTTCTGCAGCTGAATCTCAGGGTGCAAAACATGAGGTTCTGGAGCATTTCTTGGATTAGCTGAGGCACAGATGTTCTCTGGGCTCTAAATGATCTCAAGATGCATCTCCTGAATATAGACCTGCTGTTTTCTCTTCCGGATGCAAAACAGTAAAATGATAATCTACAAATATGTAAAACTATCTCTAGATTATTTCTGTTTTCTTTATATTTTGTCTTTTTTACCTGTTCAGCAATCTGATGCAGCAGAGAAGGTGGACACAGACATAAATTCAGGAACTCCATCTGAAAATGACCTAGAAAGAGTTAGAAAAATGTTAATTTCTCTGTTGTATAACACTATCTGAAAAGCTTATCTGTGGCTAACTGTTGCAGAGAAAGTCAATAAAGATTATCTCCACACAAGTAGTAAAGGCAGCACCTCTCTGCTCAGATGATTAATATTTCAAGTGCAACAGTCCCAATTTTTTCTTTTTTAAGGTCATTATAAAGTACATTGTAATTTTATGATGTCTTTTCTGGAAAGTTCTGTTGCCTTGTGCAACAGAAGAGAGAAGAGAGAAGCAGAGTTTAAGTGAGAGGCAATCCATGGTTTCAGGACGGATTCTTCAAAATGTTTCCATCCTCTCCGTTGAAACATCATTGTAACACTTTAAGGCATCAAATTGATCCAGACTCTAGGCACATATTAAGAGTGTACTGCATGTCTTTACTTTTCAGGTTTCAAGAAAATGTCTTTAAACTCTGAAAAATAAGTGAATCAAGGCTTACCACATGGGAGAGGTGTAAAATCCATCCACCCATCTTACAGCTCTCAGAGGGCTGCAACAGGAATAGGAATATCCACAAGCTTCATAACTAAAGGTGATACATTTTCAAAATGATATTAAAGTTTCTGTTTCGGTGCTTAAAAGATGTGGTGACTGTTGCACATCAAATCTGGAGAAAGAACAAACTCCGTTCTGCCTGCCACAAGATTTTTCCAACTGCCATTGAGGGAAGTTCTCTTTGTAATGGCAAGAGACAAGACACTGCCTTGGCTGAACTGTGCACATCACCAAGTTCCTGTTACACCATTGCACAAGTGAGACAATTCTTGCAGTCAGAGAGGAACTTACTCCAAACTAATTTTCAGTCAGGCAGTTGTACTAGGCAGGTCCCTTCTAACTGCATTTATCCTATCCTGTCCTGTCCTAAATTTTTTATTTTCCACAATGAACCAGGGACAGAATTCAGGCCCCATCCTACAGCAGCCAGCAGTCTGCAAGGAGCTCCATCAAGAGTAGCTGAGAAGGAGAAATGGGAAATCATCCTTTTCCACAGGCTCTCCCATGGCATCTCCTTGTTTGCTCAGGATCCTTGGTAAAAGCAGGCAGGGTATCAAGGGTCTCCCCTTGAGAGGTGGAAGGAATCAGAGACAGCATGTGCTGGGTGGAAAGCCTGCTCTGCTGTGGGGATCCCAGTGACCACAGGAGCTATCAAGGACAAGGCAAACTGCCTTGCCATATGTTAGGAAGTGTCTATTATAATGGCTTTATAATAAATTAGGCTTATTGGCCTTTATTTCCTGTGTCCTCACAGGTGAAATGTATGAGGATTGATTTTTAACTCACTGCACTGCTTCTTTCCTCTTATGAGTGACTGAGAAATGAGTTCTTGTGGTTTGGGTTGCAGTGAGAGTGAATAGAAATCATGACAAGAAAAACATTGAGGGTCTGGGGCGTATCCAGAGAAGGACAATGGAGCTGGGGAAGGGTCTGGAGCACGAATCTGATGAGGAGCAGCTGAGGGAGCTGGCTGGACTCAGCCTGGAGAAAAGGAGGCTCAGGTTGGACCCTCTCGCTCTTTACAACAACCCATGAAGAGCCAGGTGGGGGTCAGTCTCTTCTCCCAGGTAACAAACAATAGGAAAACAGGAAATGGCTTCAAGTTGTGCCAGGGGAGGTTTAGGTTGGATATCAGCAAAAAATTTCTTGACAGAAGGGGTTGTCAATCACTGCAACAGGCTGCTCAGGGAAGTGGTGGAATCACCACCCCTGGAAGAGCACGAGAAATGTGCAGCTCTGGTGCTTAGGGATGTAGTTTAGTGGTGGACCTGGCAGTAATACGTAAATTTTTGGACTCGATGATCTTAGAGGTCTTTTCCAACCTTCATGATTCTGTGATTTCTTAACCCATTATTCATGGTATAGCACTCTTCCAGGAGTGAGGGTAATGGTTCTCTCCACTTCCTTATTGACAACAACACTGGATTAGCTGTTGCAATATAGTACATTCTGAAATAATTAGCACAGGTCCAAGTAAGAATGATTAAGTCATGTTCCAGCACTCACACCTATGCCCTGGCATTGCTTAATTTACTTTTAGACTTGTCTCCAGCTGAGAGGGCAGTGTGCCATGGAGGCGGAAAGTGGTGATAAATGAGGAAAATTACCAACCCAAACCATGAGCACTTGGAGTTGTGAAACTGAACTTTTAACTTAATACTCATCTTCCATGCTGAAGAAATGCAGTTGAAATGAATGAGACAGAATTGTGTGGTGAAATTTTTCTGTGCCAAGGACTCTGAGACTTGAAATCTTAATTATGACTGCAGCTTCCTTACTAAAAGGGGACTGGAATGTGAAACCTTTGTAAGGTGAGACAGAAATAATATTTAACCCTTTTGTTGACTGCACAAAAGAACACCTGCTTCCCAAAGGCCACAGAGTGGGGATTGGTAGTTATTTATGCTAATTGTTATTTCTCTCTGAAAGAGAGTCTGATGGAAGGTTGCTTGCCTGACTTCTGTTTTTTCCTAGAAAATCTCACATGAGCTCTGTCTGCTTATGCTGCTAAAGATTTAGGGTCCCTTCCACACCCAGTGCTAATAAAGTCACAAAGTGACTTAGTGAATTTTTTTTCAAGGTAAGAAAGAATGAAATTATGATGAATTGGTCAGTGAAGAATGAGTAATTTAATGATTGATACAGCAAAAGAAGATATTTAAAAAGAACCATTTTGGAAGACATCTCTACTTGTCATTAAAAACAGTTTCCAAAAGCAGGCACCTTCTCCCTTTTTGACTATTTGTTATTGTGAATTAAGCCCTCATCTCAGACAGTCCTTTTTCATTACAAAGCAGGTTTGGTTACCTGTATTTAAATGCAATCTTACACTATAAACAGCATTGTTAATTTAAATGAACTATATTGGGTTTAGTTTTGGGGTATTTTTTGGTGTTTTTTTCACGACTGAGCATTTTAGAGTAGAACATATGTCAGCAACAGATTCTAAACCAGAATAGTTCTAGAGGAAACTGTTCTGCTCTCCTAAATTCTTTTAAGAATTACATGTTCCAAACAATCTTGTTTATCTTCTGGTCCCTTTAAGAGTACAATAATTTAAAATTTCAATCAAGTTAAAAGTAGTTTAATCAAGTTTCATGACCAAACACTATCTGTCTATGCCAAGAACATAATAAACATATGGAACTACAGAACTTTAAAATATGTTTATTAGATAACATTTGGGGGAAAAAAAAAAAACAAAGATGAGAAAAATCTAATAATTAAATATATCTGGCAACCAAACAACAAATTTAATTTAAGATCTCTACCATATTCTACAGCATTATATAAATAGAATATGTACATCCTCCTGCAGCTTTTTCTTGTGTGAGTCACTGGGCTGAAGTTGTCCTTCTGCAGACATGGCAGAGGCAGGATGGAATCAGGTTTTGTGAAAGAAGTCATTAAGGGGATGGATGTCCAGAAAGGCAAAAGCTGAGCCTGTTATTTTATTTCAGTTTTGCATTGGCAGGAGCAGGGCAGTGGACTTTACAAAGATCTGGGTACATCCCGGACACTTTGCCAAGTGAGTTGGAAAAAAGCATCTTCAAAGTTTCAAGGGTTGGCTGAAAACAATTTGAAACACAAGATTAATCATGAGTGGGAAGAGAAAACCTGCAGCGTGTCCTTTCAGAATAATTTTTCATCAACATTATTCTCTCTATATTTTTTCCTCTTTGTTGCCTTTGTTCCCCAGCAGTATCCAAACACTTTGACCACTCATACAAAACATGTGGGTCTCTCAAGGAGATTTCCCACTTACCCATAAAGGTGTTTTTAACTTTCTTTCTTTATGCTACAGCCTGTGATAAGAATTGGGTTAATTCCATAACAGAACATTGAAAGTAAATCTTCCATTATGGGACTCAGCCCATATGTTTTTGTTTCCTATTAGAATTCTAAAAATTCAAGTTTTCCACTTGCTCTTATCAAGTGTGTTGCTACTGCCAGTTGATTGCCACTGTTGTTCAAAGGACAAAGAACAAAAAAAAAAATGTAAAGAAGTCCCCTTCTTCCCTGGAATTTCTGAGATTTAAAGATGAAATTTAATCTCTCCTATGCAAGTAAAAGCATCATCTCACCTAGGGAAAGCACCCAGCATGGTGAAATGTGATTTTCCTATAGTGCTTTTGGCCCAGTATTTCAGCAAATAATTTTTTAAAAAATCAATTTGCATAAATTAATTGCTGTTTAGGGTTTTTTTTTTTAAGCATCACCTTTACCCAGGTCACAATTGAAATGGTCAGAACTTACTGCATAATCCATCCTCACAAGCATTGGGGCAATCCCCACAGGACTCTCCTTCCCTGTAGGGTGTCTTCATTGAATTTATTAGGTTTCCCCTGAAACATCAATGTTACCAACATCAGCTGTGGAGTCACTACACCACATCTGAGAGGAAAACTTAATTATAAAGATGTTTACTTTTATACTCAGTTACTTATGCAACTTATATTTACCCTTGCTCTTTGGTTATATGTCAAACAATTTTTTCATATGTTTTGGGTTTGCTTGGAAATGTTTTGGCAGCGGGCAGAGAGTGGGAGGAGTTTGCAGGGGTGGCTTTTGTGAGAAAACACTAGAGGCTGCCTCTAGTCCAGGCAGAGCCAGTGCTGGCCAGCTCCAGGTGGAAGATATTTATTTCTGATTAAATATTATGAAAATTAGGATTTTTAGGCAAATGACATTTAATCTGAAAATCAGTGTTGCTTTTATATATTTTATGCTTTTGCTAGTTTGACAGCTCTTTTGATGAGTATGTTTGTCTTTTCAAATTCCTAACGCACTCTTCAAGCCTGTTCCTCAGCTATTGGTGATGTGCCCTGTTACAAATCTCACCAACTCCTGACTAATTTTGATAATGTAATAAGAAGTACCAAAATCAGAATCAATACGCACGCGGGGCAGTACTGGCAGACATAAAAGTAACTGTATGTAGTGTTGCTGCAGAAAGCGAAGCCACATCCAATTTTATAAGAATTGTGCCAAACCATCTGTAAGTATAAAAATAAAAATCATGGAAGTGTGAAAAATATACATTTGAAAATAATTTAAAACCAATATGCATTATAGAAATTATGTTAAGTCAATTTATTTACTCTTTATAGTAAAATATGAGTCACATTTTACTGAACACCTGCTTTCACCCCTATTCAACCACAGAATATTGGGGATATAGCAATAATAATTTAAGACACATGTATATAAAACCCCCTGATTTTGCATTTATGTCTTCATTCAACAAAAGGATGAAGTATGTAGGAATCATGATATAAAATTTTGTATCCTATGTTTTGTGTAGGTAACATAGAAGTTCAGGATAAGGCGTTGTCCAGCTCCTCTGAGTCAAAGGAACTTTGTAGACTGTAACAAACCTATTTATATTTTCTTGCTAATACTTTAATAACCATGTGTTTTCCATTACCTGGGCAATTTTCATATGTTAAACAAACAAATAAATTGCTTCTTCCTGAAGTCTTGAAATACCAGTATTTTTACATCATAAAGCCACTTAGCCTATTATTTTCATTTTAATTTTGTTACTTTGGCTACTGTTTTCATTCTAATTGTTACTTTGAAAGTTTTTACCTTGTGTTGTAAGAATAACCCTTATGTCTCTATTGCATTTATTTCCTTTAAAGATGAGAGAGTAAAACCTTCCTAGCTAACATTTATTTGTTCAGCCCAAAAAAAAAAAAAAAATTTATATATATATCTATATCTATCTATCTATCTATCTATCTATCTATCTATCTATCTATCTATCTATCTATCTATCATATATATATATAATACACCTACCTGAGTGTAATGGCCAAACACTGCACCTTTTGTTTTTGCTCCAGTTCCATATTTGAAATTTTTCTCCTCGTCGTACCAGGCCTGAAGAACATCTGACCAAGAGAATGGGGCAGAGGACATGAAGAGATTTTCACCACAAAGTACATCTGAAAAGAGAACGGTGCTGAGAAATGCATAAAGAATACACACGTGAGAAGAAAAAAACCAAAACAAACCAGCAAAAGGTGGGATGATTTCCGTAGAAATTCTCTTCCCAGTGGGGCAGCAGGATATGCCTTATCACTATGATTTATTTTTTCATCCGCAGTACAAAATGGGATATATCTGTGTAAAACTGATGGAATTGGGATGAGAATGGGTTTGAACTTTTCTCACTCACTGGACAGATTTCTGCCTAGAAATTTCCCTTTGTCCTATGACCAACAAAATCAAAATGGAATATAAATTGCATTTCATTTCACCCCAACAAGCAAAACCTCAAACCGATCACATCAATAACGTGTGTGACATTATTCAGTTCCACTCATTTTCCACTTACTGGTTCTCCTCAGATTAGGAGGACTGTGCCTTAAAGTACATTGATTGGCCCAATTTTGGGCATTCTGTGCAGCTGGAGGACTCCATTCCTTAATGCAAAAAGAAAATAGCCGTCATTCAGAAACACACCCATGAATAACCCCTCAGAAAGGAGCAACATTTAGAAATTAAATTTAAAATAAGAAAAAGGTCAAATGTAAAATCCTTTTCATCCCATTTTTTGAGGGGGAGGTGGGTAGGAGCAATGTTTCTGTGCACCCATGGAATAGAAACTGTGAAGGTCGACGAAGAATGTACCAGAAAGAAATTAATAATGCTATGGATCTTTTTTCTGCTTTTAATTTTCATTGAAAAGAAAGAGATGTTACTGTTCATACACCACAAAATTTTTCAGATCTTTTCTTCCACCTGCCCAGCCTTATATTTCTCTTGATGCTGGCTGTGCTCAGTCCTTAGGAAAGGTCTAGAGAAGGAATTTGTGGCTGAATAAAATAATGTGACCCTGCATACTGTATCCAGTCCTGTATCTCTCATAGAGTCCACTACTCATTAAAAATTGATTTACAGCACAAACTTACCATCTTCATCATGTTGCTGGCAGTTGGTTTTACTCCTCTCCTGAGGGCATTATGTCTGTCAACAATCAGCTTTTGCTGCTCTGCTCTGCTACTTGACAGAGCACCGAGGGCTTCAGATTCCTAAATCGAAAGAAAATGTATTTCTGTTTTATTTGAATTTAACTAAATCCTGGATTCTATGTAGGAAATATTAAAAAAATTAAAGTACCAAGATTCTAACATCAACCAAGGAGATAATTCTTGTGGGGGAGGAAGGACTGCGATCTGCTTTGTCTCCTAAGTGTCTCTAGGGGTGCTTCCACACGCAGCAGCATTTCAGTGGTTCCAC
This sequence comes from Dasyornis broadbenti, assembly GCA_013397935.1. Lineage (NCBI taxonomy): Eukaryota > Metazoa > Chordata > Aves > Passeriformes > Dasyornithidae > Dasyornis > Dasyornis broadbenti. Next base: position 20,077 of record VZRN01001085.1, on the reverse strand, counting down.
AGTGTAGAGCTTAGCAATAATAGCACCGATCCCTGTATTGTATCTTCCAGCCCTTTGTGGAGGACTGAGATGCTCTGGAATGCCTCGTGTGCCTGCAGACTCCTAAATTTAGGCAACAGAATCAGACTTAGTTACTAATGTTATAATTTCTTACCCGAGGCTTTGAGGAAAGAGGATCTAAAAACCAGCTGAATGCATGAATGTGTTTATGATGTGCTTTTCTTCTGCCATATTTTAAACATCAATGTTTTTGTATTGAAGAAATCTGCTTTTTAATCACAGGATCATCACAGGAATCTTGTGGTGCCTCACCAGGACATCTCACTGAACAGAAAATGTCTGTACCTTTTATGCCATAGATTTTTCTTCCAAATCTGTCATAACTGATAAAATTTCTCATGCTTTTTGTGGGTTCTCTAATTAAAAAACAAATGAAGAACTCAGCGTTCTCTTTACACCCATTCTCAACTAGTCTAGACTGCAGGATGGAGAGCAGAAATTGAAGAATTAGGGGGAAGTACAGTCAAGCCATCGGTCACAGTCAGTGTTTCTGAAGCAGAAGTAGCAAACTACAAATTTCAAACTAAATATGGGTTGGGAGGAACCACTCTGTGTGTGCATTCAGGATGTTGATTTAGCTGTTTGATGGAAATCAGGGATACAGACTGAGTGGATGGGACTGTGAGCAAAGGGAGAGGCACAGGCTCGGGACCTGTGGGATGAAAAAGGGAGAGAGGTAGGTAAATGACATCCCTATGCCTGCGTGGAATTAATGAGAAGAGTGCTGAATCTTTGAGAGGTCCAGATTACTGGATTTGTGTATGGAAACTTCTAGAAAATAGTTATCTCTGACCCAACGCATAAGTAATGCTGAATCTTCAGATGTTTCTTTGTGCAAATGGAACCAGTCAACTGCTTTGAAATGAAGATTTCAAGGATAAATGCTTTCCAAATCCTAAATATCTCATCAGAATCTTTCTGCATATGTTTGGTGTGCATAGGAAAAGCCATCTTCAGTCAGCCCACAAGTGCCCCAGGGCCCACCCAAATTTTCCGGATACAAATTGTGGGTCTTACCTGTCCAGTGGATAGAGGCAGAACAGCTGTGAGACACAGGAACAGCACTGGCAGAATCATCTCTGAAAAGGTGAGAATGAGGAATTAATTTATTTTTTACAGAGCTTTTATTTCTCTGAATACATCATACATCTCTCTTCTCTGTGTTTGCTGGCTTTTCCTCAAGTTGTCCTTCCTTCCTTCCTTCCTTCCTTCCTTCCTTCCTTCCTTCCTTCCTTCCTTCCTTCCTTCCTT
>VZRN01001085.1:0-18744 GCA_013397935.1 Dasyornis broadbenti | reverse complement strand
AATTTCTATGAATCAACTGTTTTTACAAGCCATACTTCCTGCTGTAATCCTTGCTCAATACCTCCACCTGGTATTTCAAGGATTTGTTCTGCCCTTCTTTTAAGAAGTTGACTGCTTATCACCCAGGAAAGGGAAGGGAAGGGAAGGTTCTGGGAAGGTTCTGGGAAGGGAAGGGAAGGGCAGGGAAGGGAAGGTTCCGGGAAGGGAAGGTTCTGGGAAGGGGAGGTTCCGGGAAGGTTCCAGGAAGGTTCTGGGAAGGTTCCGGGAAGGGAAGGGAAGGTTCCGGGAAGGGAAAGGGAGGGAAGCTGCTCTCAGCTTGTTTCTATGTCTAGGTTGGTCTGAAAACTCCCCTGCTCCCTACTGCCTGCTCCAGTTGAAAGGGGAATTAGACATCAAGTCCATGTGACCTCTACACTCGGGTGTAGGAGTCAGGATTCAAAACACATTCAAAACTTGATGGCAGCACTGTGAAACCTTGCATATGAGCTGGGGCAGAACTGGAAAAGACCAGTTTCAGGAAGCTTGTTTTGGTTTTATCTGTGTTAAGACAACACTTGATTATATTTCAGGTAATGAGGAATGACAACAGAAATTGGAGCCTTCTCTAACGCTGTGATTCTTGGAGTTTCCTGTACAGGGCCAAGAGTATGACTCTGATGATCCTCATGGGTCCCATCCAACTCAGGTTATTCTACAAATATTGGATTCTAATTGAAGAAGCATCCACCAGACCCTGGACTCCAAGACTCCACTTGCCTGGGAGGCTCAAAGCAGCGCTCCAGTGACCCAGGAGGTCGCTGCAAAGTTCAGGTGTCTGCGATCAGTCACACGATTTACATTCAGCTGGTTTCTGCTCAGCTACCTTGGGCAGGCCAGCAGGTGACTACAGGGGAATTTACTTGTTCTGGCAATTTTCCCAGCCTCCCACTGTGAGGGAATTTATGGGCATGTTACTGCAGAGGTGTATTATTAGCTTAACTTGTTTGGTGTTGAGGGGCTGCTGGTTTTAGTATTAAATTATTCTTGGGGAGAGGCCAGTAGGGCTTGCTGATCCTTCCATATTCAGCAAAGCCCCTTTACCTTGAGGCAACCAGTTTATATAAAGCACAAGGTGCTGCGGAGAACACTGATACTCATGGAGAACATGTGGTTAGGAAAAGCTACCCTTTCCCAGGTGGTACAGCAAGGCCCCAGTCCTTCACCAGCTTTCTTACCTTGCACTGGAGGTGACCCACAGTGCCCAGACTTAGGCAGAGATGCTGCTCCAGCTCTGCTGAACAACAAAACCCATGGACTGTGGCTATGGGCAGCTGCAGCTCAGAGGCCAAAAAACTGGAAGAACTGGTCACATCTGTCCAATTAAACTCTCACAGCCTTCAAAACAGGGTGGCTAATTACAAATATTTGTAGTTGAGGGAAGATCTGGTTGATCCAGGGAAAAACATTGATACTTAACAGAATAAGTAATTGATCTCCTGTTCTTGGTATTGCTTTGTGTCCCTTGCTTTCCATTTTGACGTCACCTGTCCCTCCTTGAAGCGCTTTATGATCACAGATTTTTTTTCTTATTAAATTTTCTAATGATTATTTCTCAGAGCCATTCCAAAACTTTGCACTTTATCTGACCTAAGTGTTTACCAACAAAATGTTATAATCCCTATATCATGAACAAATTATGTTTTTCACTTAATTTCTAACTAGAAAGTAAATAGAAGAGGGGGTTATTTTTAGCTGTACTCAAGTTATAAGCAAAAATATGTCTTCTGAGTGCAAAATATGATAAGATGCAAATAGAAAACAACCCTTTTTGCATGTAAAACACATTTTAAAGGAAAAATACCTCTTCACTGAAATTGTGAAGCTTTCTATTTCGCAAACCAAGCTGAAGAAGCTAACTTAGAGACATGGGCAAAGTATTCATTCACTGTAATATTTTCTATGAATTAACTTACAATTAAATATAATTGGTAATTTCATGCATGGTATAAGTCTCAAAATGCCATTGGAATGCTTTTTAAGACCCAGTGGGTTTCCCGCTCCAAGATATTAACATACTTTTGGCAATCCCACTGATTTCAACCAAATGCTTACAGTTTATGAGATGTAAATTTAATTGCTCTGCATTAATTTCTAGGCACTGGTCCTAAAATCAGTCTCTCTCTCCCCCTCCCCTGCTCCCCCTCAATCAAACATAAATCAGGACATGTGCCAAGTCTTACTGACTTTCCTGCAAATCCATCTGTATACCGGGATCTGCCACTGAAAGATGGTGCTTTAGCATCCCTAGTTTGCATGAGTTTGGCAAACTCATGTGAATATGTTTTTCCCATCTCTCTATCTTAAAGAAAAATAATAAAAAAAAAGGTCTAGCCTATATTATTCATTTAATTGAATATCCATTACCAAAGAACATTCCCACTATTTTCTATTATCTTTGGAAAAGATCTGAAATAGAATAATGTCTCTGTCATTGCACTTGTACAGCATTATTGCACAAAGTCCTACTCAGCCCCTTTGCAGAAGAGGAGTCAATTAAACAAGGTGGTAATTTCCCCACTCTGAGAGTAGGTGGGGATGGTAACATGTACCCATAGAATTTACTGAGCTGAATATATATCCCATTCCATAAGTTTTACTGTCTCTCTGTCCCTTTCTCTACACACACATAATTTACCAAAATGCGGCTTTCTTGATATAGGTGGCTTTTCATTTTTGATTGTCAATTTTCTCTCCCTTTTTGTTTCAGCTTGTTTTACACCTTTAGCTACGTAGTCCTTATTTTTCACTCAATAAAATCCTCCTCTGTGACTATCCTAATTTTTTAAAGAAGTCTTCTGATGATAGATTATATTTTAACACATAAAAAAATCACAACATTTTAAGAAAACTAATCAAGGCAAATCTTACCTTCTGTTTCCAGGAAGACCAGAAGTTTCTTCCGTCCTTCTTCAGGTAGTTGTGAAATTGGCTGGAATTCTTCACTGGAGGATGATTTATAGCTCTCCTGTTTCCTGATGGGAAAAGGTGATTCAACGTCACAGGTATTACAAAATTCAGGTAGTGACCAGATAGAACAGTGCATTTTTCAAGTGCAAATTCATCCAAAAAGGAGGTTGTTTGCTTGTGTTCCATTTTAATTTCCTCTTACCTCTTGTTCTGTGAGAGATGGAATTCTCCAAAATGATTTTTGGATGTATTACACCTTATATATGAAATTTGCAGTTGTTGGGAAAGCCAGGTACAAAGCTCTCTGCTAATGATTGACACATCCAGTTGTAGTAACATTTGATCCTAATCTCCAGCAATGCAAATAAACTCAGCTGGCTACTGAGTTTCTTATTATTGTTATTTAACAATGTCTCCAGACTGACATTGTTGTAACCAAGATGGAATCTTGCCCGTTGATTTTCCATGGGGGTTCAAAAAGTCTTGGGCAAAATTCCCGTCCATGCTGTGGCTTTTTTGTGTCGGTCCTATAGTGTAAAATTCAAAGAAAGAGACAAAGATCTTTCTGTAACTTACATTTTTAATGAATGTTGGATAAAGATTAAAAGATTACTGCATGCACTAACATTAAAACACACATTTGTTGTGGCATTTCCGGGTACATGGGGTGAGATGGGATGGATGGAAACACTGCCAGATCAGAAGGTCATTTGTGTGCACACTGACTGCTTCTGTCCACATTCAATCTCCAGTAATTGCTGACCAGAGCAGCTGTAATTTTCTGCTTTTTTATCAAATGTTTTTCTATGTAAATTCAGATCTCCCCTCCTCACAGTCACTCAGCTCCTCCCTGAGTCCTCATGTTGTGCCTTCAGAACAGGCCTTTGCTTTTCAACACCTGGGAAAGCAGAACTTCAGCTCTGCCAGATGAAATGACAGCGGGGTGGTTTGATGGTTTGTAATTATGTGGGGAGGAACACACTGTCAGCAAGTCTGGGGTTGACACCCAATTGCAGGGAGCAGTCCATATGCTGGATAAAAAATCTATTGTTCAGGTTAATCTCAAAAAGCTGGAGATGTGATTTGACAGAAAAGATCTGAAGGCAAACAACTGGGAGACACCAATTTCCTAGCGAGAAGCCCTACAAAAATACATTAGGGGTTGGACATGATGATCATAGAATGATTTGGGTTGGAAGGGACCTTAGAGATCATTTTTATCCAACCCTCTCACCATGGGCAGAGATGATCTGAGAGATCTTTTCCAATGTAGATGATTCTATGAGAAGTTGCACAGGAGTCATCAGTGCTTCCTTGCAAGAGTGAGGGCTGACTACGAACTGCACTGCATTAGCCACCGCAGAGTGCGGATACTGAAAATCGTGATTAAACCAAATTTGCAGCAATTCTGAAAACTGTTGGGACTGCTGTGTCCAGTTTTAGAGACCCCAGTACAAGAAAAACATAAACAAAGTGGAGCAAGCCCAGCAAAGAGATGCTGTGTTGGAAAGAGAGAAGGCAGAAATTGACTTTTACAGCACAGACTGGAGGTTGAACCTGGTGTTGGACCAGATGAGCTTCAGAGATCCTGCACAACCAAAACTGTCCTAAGGTTGTGTGATTTTTATATTGTTTACACTGGAGAGGGACAAAGTGAGACTTATCTTATTTTACTTGTTGACAGATAATGACAGTTTAACAAATTACAGTGGCAACCTCTAATTGCTGTATGAGAAAACAAGTGTTAGTAGCCATAATCATTATAACCATTACTAATGAAAAGGTCGTATGCCGGTCATCGGTGAGCAATGGATCATAAGGTAAAGGCTGTATCCTATAATGTTTGTCAATCATCTCTCTGCCCAAAATACTCTGAGACCTCATGAGTCACCTCCCACTCAAGTGTAAATAAACCCGAGGGAATGATTCAGAACAACAACCTAGCCCCCAGTAACATTTCTGTGAATATTCTGTCATGACAGTCCATAAATTGTTCCTATAGCTTGTTTTCATAGAATCACAGAACATCTCAGGTTGGAAGGGACCTCGAAAGATCATTTCTCCCGCCTGTTGGGGTCCCTCTGAACCACCTGGAGTAAGAGCCCCTCCTTTCAGGTTTGTATCACCTGCAAACTGGCTGATTATGTAAACCCCACTTCTCTAGCAAATCCCATTATATCTCAGGCATTTATAATGACTCTTTATACCTAGCACTGAAACTATGAACACAATTCCTTGTCTTTCTTAAAATTCTCATGCCAGCTCCATCTCCTCAGTCACAAGCTACTTGTTTCTGTCTTTCAGGTATGTAGAGCTCCTCTTCGTCTCCTCACACTCATCTTTCACCCGCTTTTCAGATTCTGACCATGCCTCCTTCAGCACCTAGTGATGACTTCCACCTCTTAATTGAAACATTGTCAGCATCTTTAGTTTTGTTATGGGAAAGTGGTCAGTGAACGTTTGCAGAGTTATTTCTGGATCTTCTTAGTTTTTATGCCTACAAAATATTCCAGTGCAGTCAGCTACATCTAGTCTGTGGATACCGTCTTATAAATAGTTAAAACCTCTTATATTTTGTCCTTATTTTCTTCATTCACTCTCCCTATTTATGTGTAACCCTTTTTTATTTTCTATCTAGGTATATGATATCTAGGAGGAAAAGCATCTGCTCATTCTTATTTCTACAGCATCTTTGTAATTGGTTTCTTAGCACAGAGCAGGGTCCCAGAGCCTATCGCAGCAAAACCAAAAACCATTAATAAACTATGTAAAGAATTTAGATTCCTCTCAGTTATCTTTAGATGTCCAAATGATGCATATCTAACACAATATAGGTGTCCAGAATCTCTCAAGAGTCAACAGAGAGCAAGAGACACCTTTCTGTTTTCCTCTTAGACCTCCATCTTGGTAAATTACCTTCTGAAAGTATTCTCTTCTTGGCCACACAGAGATTCTGGCTTGGAATAAATGCCACAAAAGCTTCCAAAGCTCCACTCTGCCAAATTATTTTTGTATGTTGGAGGCAGTCTCCAGATATCTAGATGCTCCTGATTTTTTTCTACTTCATGGTTGAAGAGAGAGAATTAGAGGTAGAAAAAACTAGCTATTTTCCCGTGGAAGAAAAAATAATTGTTATCATACATTAGAATTAAGCTAAACTAAATTTATCAATCTAAAAATTACTTTTAAGTCTTTAAAGTGGTGTGTAACCTACAGGTTCATCTTGCTTAGAGACCAACCTTGAGTGACATCCCTGTTCACTGCTAAAGCAGCGGCCTGAATTGGAAATGTGAAAACATTTGAGATATTTCACCTTCACAACTCCACAATCCCTTTCTGTTTCTCAGTCCTGCATTATAAATGGGTGGAGTTGCCTCATTTTCTGTCCACACCAAACTGAAAGCCCAGATGCTTGTCTTGAGTTTCATTCCTGTTACATAAATGGAATGGTCAATGAACGTATTGCTCTTAAAGACCTTCTTGGCAGTTTTAACACTGGTATTTGAGATGCAATTGGTCACGTTATTTCCTCATGTTCCATATGATAAAAATTTTCTCAATTATTAGAGCATATCATTTTTTATTAGCCTGAACAAAAGTGTGCTCTTTTCTGTGTATCATCTGCATTTGTCTCAGGGAGGTAATTTCTTTCTGAACAGTGCAGCCTCAGATTACATGGTCTGATAAGTATTTTGAGTCCATTACAGAAATTCCAAACTATATTAATAATCCTTAAAGAAACTTAATGCCTTGGCTTTTATTTCTACCTCAGTTTTGTGTTTCTCACAGCTTTAATTTTACAGGTAAACTGATATTGTGACATTAGCACAACCTTTGGAAAACAGCAGCCTGAAGGCTCTAGTGTGTATCTCTAGGAATAGACAAATAGACCTCTAGGAATTGCAAAATCAATCCCTGAGGTTTGGTACTTCCATCCTTAAAATGATACTGGTTCTTTCAAGAGTCAATGGCTCTTTCTTCACTCTTCATTTTTCCAAACTTCGATTGAGGGCTCAGATCCCAGGCTCTTCTGTAGCTCTTCCCAGAGCCACTAACTCTAAGCCAGCAGGACTCTGAAGAAGATTAATTTTTTAGTAATTTCAGACTTCTACCATAGCAAATGCATTTAGCAACAGTGCATGTATTTAGAAGGATTCTGTTTCAAGGATCTACTTGACCAGGCAATCACAAGGGAAATGCAGCTAAAAATGAAATTAAATTTGCATAATTTATCTGAAAGAAGTGTCTCTGTGTTTAGGGTGAGATGTTGTTTGCCACCATCTTAGCAGTATAGCAAGGCTGTGGAACAATATCCTTATACCACACCACGCTTTTCTATAATATCTTGTTTAGGTCTTCGGTACAGTTAATTCCCAGCATGCCTGCTGTTATCAATTCGGATTTTAAAATGTCAAGAAGAAAATGTTAGATGTCATGGAAGGCAAGGTTTATGATTAGCATTTTGTGCTTGGAAAAAAAAAAAATAGAACGGAAGCATTCAGTGGGTTTTTATAAATGTCTGATTTATATTTCATACCCTTTTTTTGAACATGGATCATTGAAGGAAGCAGTATATCCATGGCGAAGTTTTAAAATTGAGTTTCATCATTGATTGCTGCACTGAAATAGTGGAGCACTCATTTCTCTTCTTTCTAAAGTGATTTCTCATGTATAGTGCAGTCTTTAGCCTGATCAAACCCTCAGGTGTTCTAAAGCAAGGGTCCATTACAGAAACAGCAGTGTCTTGTGTTTAAGACCAGTAATGCACTTTATAAAGAAAATAAATTTTAAAAATTTACTCTGTAAAGGAATCAAAGTGGCAGAAAATTTTGTTGCCAAACTGTATTTCTGTTTTTCTATATCCCTGCATGTGTTTACTTACATCTCTTTGACTGAGAAAACAAAATGCACTGGGCAAGGAGAGTTTTGCTCACAGTGCAAATCTGTTTTGCCCCAGTACTTGTAGCTCCCCAAGCACTGAACACGTTTAGGTCCTCCTTAAAGGCAGTGCAGAATTACACCTTGTGGCCTGTCACAGCAAAGGAAACCCCCAAAATCCTTTTGAACTGCCTCATACAAAAAGGCCTTGTCTTAACACCATGCACAGGAAGTGTTCAAGAACAAATTTTCCGTGGTCAGAATGCTTAACAATTATTTCTAGAAATAATATGCTTCCACTTTTATTGAGAAACCCTAAATTATTTGGGAGTATTTTCCATTTCTTCCACAGCTTAAAATCGTATCTTGCTATCAAGTACCTAGGTATAATTCCAAATGGCTTCTGAAGTAATATTGTCTCCATCATCACTCTAAATCCTATGCATATAAACATAATAAAAGATAAACCTTTTTTTGTCAGGTATTCTTTGTTAATAGACACAAAAAGTGCAAGAAACTTCATCTATCAACTTGCACATCTAAAGAACTTCTGTGTCAAAATTAAGTTGTGATTACAGTGTAAGGAAGAAATATAGATAATTCTATCAAATTGTGCATTTTGGTTTTTTTTTAAGAAGTATTTGCAGTCTGAGCCATCTCCTGCTTTAACAGCTTATATAGTCACATCCCCTTTGAATCCACTGAAAAGCAAGTTTGACCAGGAAAGATGACAAAACATTGTCATGAAGAAAAGGATATTGCAAAGACCATTAAGACCGCTTTCTACAAGTCATGTATGTACCTGAAATGGAATTAATTTAAATAACCACAGGCATTCTACATTTGAGGAAGACTCCTTTCACAGACTTTGGAAATCAACAGGTATCTTTGGGACGTGTTACATTTGGTCTCAAAGCTACATCTAAACAAAATTATATATTGTCCTAGTAGTACCTGCAATCATAATCTTATGATTATTGAATGACCATATTAAAGTTTCATATATTTTTAGTTCTGTCTTTTAATTTTAATTATTTGTATGTAAGTTAATAATGAAAAGGATACCAAAAGCTCACCTTGTTGGGCTAAATGTGTAGCAGAAGTTGAGGGAATTTTGGTGGAGGGGAATATCTCATGAACATCCCTGGAGAATTAATTTTTCCTGTTCCTCTCTTCACAGAGAAATTCGGTAGCTCCTCTCTGGTTTGTGTGGTTTCTCATGGTGGGGAAAAACACACTTCTAAAAACAGATTGAGAAAAGGTAGAATTCAATCAGAATCAAATAAAGGAGAAGAAAATGCCAAATGTTAAATTGTGGAAGAGAAAGCAAACCCTGTTATTAGAAGAAGGCTGAATTTGTGGCGATGAATAGGGGCTTTTTGGTGTTCATCAGAAAGAAAAATGAGAAGGAACAGAAGGGTGGAAGTGAAGTGAAAAAGTTCAGCGCTGTCAGGAGAGAATGCTGATTATTATCTCTCTGTCAAGAACCCCCAAGGATTCTAAAAATTTCAGTGTTAAAGATATTTCTGGACATATTTGATAAGTGCCAATAAATGTGCCCACTCAAGTAATCTCAGAAAAGGGGAAGTATTGTTAATTACAGGATGAGATGGAAGGAAACAAGAGAAAAAAGAGTTGCTTGTCAAACGCAGGAAGGTTGTGCCTCAGTCACAGATGGAACTCAACTTCTGCACACAAAGCCAGGAATTACTTTCACCTTCTCTTAAAAACAATTTCATTATGGGGATCTGCACGATGTAGATTTCAACCCGTGTGCTGCACATCCACCAGAAGGGTCTGAGCATCCTCTCTGGGTGTGTCCTCAACATGAAGTGTAGAGAAAGTTGAACAAGCTTGGATTATTTGCAAGAATCATAGAATCACAGAGCTGATGAGATTTAAGTTGGAAAAGACCTCTCAGATCATCAACCAGCACTGCCAAGGCTACCTCTAAACCATGTCCCTCAGTGCCACACCTACACATCTTTTAAACACCTCCAGGGGTGGTGACCCCACAGCTTCCCTGGGCAGCCTGTTCCAATGCCTCACCACCCTTTCCGTGAAGAAATTTTTCCTAATAGCCAGTCTTTCTTTACCTCTCCTGGCACAACTTGAAGCCATTTGCTCTTCAAGTCCTGTTGCTGGTTACTTGGGAGAAGAAACCGACCGCTGCACGACTGGAAAGGAAGGAACAAATGTCTCCATTCACAGAGCCATGTGCTCCCACTGCCTGGGAACGAGGGTTATCTTGGATTACACACCAGACTGCACTGCTCTGTGCCATCACTGGCTGACACTTGCTGCTCTGTGCTATTTGGGTGACAACTTGCAAGGTGGGATCTCCAAATGCTCAGGGAAGTTGGAAGTGCAGGCGCGTAAGAGAGGATTTTGTTGCTGAAACATGGACGTCTGTTGCCAATTTTGCTGTAGCATATTTGAGACATATGCATGGTACTAACAGGTATTACACAGCCCTTATGGGAGACTCCCCTTCTGGAGTGTCAGATGGAGGCAAGGTAGGACATCCTGCAGTACTTGAAAATAACCCGAAATGTCTACATAGAGGCAAATGAATCACATCCCCATTATTTCATGCATAATAGGTCAAATTGCCTGGCCTCGGCCTGGGGATTTACCAGACCTTGTCTGTCAATTGATTCCTTTTTCTGTTTGAGTGGTTCTGGTGTTTTTGCCTGCCTTCCTCTTTTTTTTTTGGGGTACATGATACTAAACACCAAACTTTGCGCAGCTGAATATAGTCCACTGTCTGATTCAGTCATTTTCCTTCAAATTTGATTTCATTAGTCTCAACTTCAGTGCTTGGCACTGTCTTGAGATGCTGTAAAGTATCCTGCCTCAACAATAGCAAACAGTTCAGAAAGTTTGAGCTTCCCATTGATGTTTTTTAATATCTGACAGCCCTGGGTGGCTGCCTCAGATATGTCAGGGCATCCTAGACAGGCAAGAACAGCTCTCAGGGAGAAGAATGGACACTCAGCTATCTAAATGGTAGCCGTTTAGTCCACCTTAGGCCTCAATGAAGATAAAATTCAGACATTTCTATCAAATTTATATTTGACATTTCTTTTCTCAATCTTAGAAGAGGGTGAACCACCCACTACAGGTGCCTGTATCTCTCCAGTGACATGGAGTGAGCCTATGGCAGGATTCAAATTCACACCCCTTATTGCAGATGTCTACACCTGAGGAACATGTCCTGACTCTCGTAATCCCTGGCAGTAAAATACAGTTGCCTACAGACATCCAGAGACATTAAGATTACCATTGAATATTAGACATACTCATGTAGGCCACATTTTTTGTTCAGATTTATAGATTGCACTGAAAGAGTCCTGCAGCCCAGTGTACCTAAAATATCTCTCTCAGACTAAAAAAGAAATCAAGGAGTTTATGTCATTTGTGTACTCCAGCCCAGACCCTCTATTTGGTGAGATCTTGAACAAAGGTTTTTTTCAGGATCTGATCTCAGTCTGGATCCAGCTAGGATGTTTCCTTTGGTTTCCCTGATCACTGCATTGTGTGTGGCAGGATTTAGCTGGTGCTGTAGGAGAAGACAACATTCTTTTGTTGTGGTACAGGGCCCAGAGAGGATATTTCACTTGGAGCACAAAATAAAATGTGATCTGGGATGACCCTGCTTGAGAAGGGAGGTTGGAGTGGGTGACCCACTGTGGTCCTTTCCAACCCGCAACATTCTGTCTGTGATTCTGTGAAAACCTAAAATATGCCGTCTTTGTTTGCAAGATCTTTGCAGACTTATATAGAAGAACTCTCTCCCTTGGGTTTTTTGGGGGGTTTTTTTTGGTGTGTTTTGTTGGTTTTTTTGCTTGGTCATGAGCAGTAGCCAATGATGGCTGTTTCTCTCTCTCTCTCTCTCTCTGTGTGTGTTTGTGAGCTCAATGCCATATTTGAAGTCTTTCACCTCATGCTTGTCTGACAGCTGACCAAGTACTGAAAGTGTCTGTCACAGACAGATTTTCACTGCAGTTCACAGCTCACAGAACAGAGGGAGAGGGGAGGGGAAAGACAGTTCACAAAATGCATGAGGAAACGTGTCAGGAAGATGCAGGATCTCTGCGCAGACAGAGTGTCTTTTGTCTCTCGGGCAGAATGACTCCCTGGCTCAAAGCCCACCGTGAAGCAAGTAACAGAGCACATTCATTATGCCCTAATGTTGCTACATAACAGTATATTTGGGAATTAAATTATAGACAAAGGTGTGCTCTTTTGCTATTAATTTTTTTGTACTCTCAAGCACTTGCCATTGTCTCACCATTCAATGGGTTCTTTGTACTCACCAGATCTACACAGGCAGCCCAAAATTACCTTACTCGAAATGAGCTACAGTTGCACTGAAAATGTTTCTTCATATTAGTTTTCACTCCATTTCAAAAAGAACAAGGGATTATTACTGATCAGAGTTATGCAAAACAGATGGTATTTTTCTTTTTTGTATCAAAGAATAGCAACCATATTTAGGTATGAATGGCTAGATAATTTTTTAACGAAGCTTTCGTATGTTAAAGCCTGGTATCTGGTCTAAGATAATCATATAGATGTCCTGTAGTGATTAGACTGAAAAAGACATCATTAGAGCAGGATTTAACCCTCTTGGACAACTAAACACCAGACCTATTGCATTCTGGAAATGCTTGTACTGCTCCATTGATGGCAGAGATCTTGGGAACAGGTATCTATCTTAAAAATCACAGAAGTAAAAGACCGTAATTTATTCTGAACACTCAAAATTTTGAACTTAAATGAAATTTTTTCCTTCTGCTTAGGTTTGGGGAGTTTTTGTTTGTTTGTTTGTTTGTAGTTTTGTTTGTTTGTTTTTGTTAAAACCAGATGAAACACCGTTTTATAAAAAAAATTTCCTAATTAATTAAAACTTTGAACAAGGTTATGAAAGAATTTGTAAATAAACAAACAAAAATCACCTTCATATTAAAATAGTCACTATTACAATTTTTATAGTTATTTACAGGTGGAATGAAACACTTCCACCATTTTGCTAATCACTCTTTGTACCCGTTTCCATGCCAGTCCTGCCAGCACTGATCAATGCCCTGCTTCGAAGCACTTGACACTTTCCGCACTTTAATAGTTGCACAGCCTTGTGTCATTCAGCTGCGCTGCAACAGTGACTTATTTTAGGAAGAAGTGGGTCTGCTCAGCATTAGCTAAATCTCCATGAGATTTGATATGTCAAGGGGAACTCATTTGGGGTTACAGCTGTTCCAGGTGACTGATTCCTTAAATGCCCAGCAAAATCTCAGGAACTGCCGTTGATTCTGCAATGATTACTACAGTACCTGTGGTTCTTGCAGGTATACAGCTACACAGGAAAAATACACAGGAGAAAGAGGGTGTAAATCGAGGTGGGACAAAGAGGTGTGGTGGAAAAAAGATCCCATCTCATGGTTTATGTTTTGCATGAAGCTTATGAGAAAGGAAAATGAGAACTTCACCATCATTAACGTTATGGAAGACAGTAATTACCCCACTGATAAGGGAAAGGTTCACTAACAACAGAAATACATTGGTAATATATTGGTTTTCCTGAGGAAACCAGATCACCATGACAATCATAGCGATCACAGGGACTGATGTGGAGGATTTGGGTCAGTCTGCCTTTTCTTCTTCTCCTTCTCCCCCCTGACTATCTTGAGGAAGGATGGATTATCTTGATTGTCTTGCAGTCTAGAGATGTTCACAGCGGATGACAGCTTCTGCTTTTGTTTGTTTGCTGTTTTGGTTTTTTTTATTTTATTAATCTTTATCTGCTTGAGTAACTCTTGCATTTCTCTTCAACACGTTCTGCTTTTCATTTTTCTGACGTTCTTACTGCCAGTCTGAAACAGCTTTAGTTACCCAGGATAACCTATTTGGCAGTGCCTGTTGGGGGCACACATATGGTCCATGATGGAAACCTCAGGTTTACGTTCTTGAAAATTTCCATACCCTGCTAACTTTTCAAGCTGTCCCCACCTCTATTCTATGTAAATGCATGTCCTAAATCTTGTCACTTCCAGATCAATGGAGCAACTGTCTTAGTGAAAGTCCTCTTCTGCCAGTTGTTAAAGTGTGCAGCTGACTTAAAACAGAGAAATTGATTTTCTGGGAACTGCTCAAACTGTAATGTTAAATATTCCTTGCTGAGTAGGATCACATTGACTATGACTGTAGGCAATTAATATGAGTTTCCCAAATGACAGCCATTTTCTCTTGGTAGTTTCTTTCTTTTAGTTTGTTTGTTTTTTTTCTCAGGAGCAATTTCACCTGGGCAGACTAAGATAGGTTGCTATTGTGAATCTGCTGCAATGCTTCCAGGGATTCATAACATTGTTTGCATCGCTAAGTGCTGTGAGGGGAAAGTATCAAAGCTCAGGATTATGCTCTGCTGAAGCTGATTGATGAGTTCCTCAGTTTGAAGAGTTATGACGAAAGAAAATCTCTTACACACAAACCCAAGTTATCCAGGTTGTCTGTAAATGAAACAGATGTCAGTGTGCTTAAATGTCAGGCTTCCATTTTTTCCCTGTTCTTCAAGTCCTTGAATTTCTGCCTGAGCAAAAGTTTGGTGTGTGCTCCTGTACAACATTTGTCTATATGGAACAAGAATTCCTTAATTTGACTCCTCCAGAATTAAAAGATGGATATTATATATATATTTTTTTTAAAATAAATTGGATATAATTATTTTGTTCTGGTTTTGATCTGATTCATAATTAATCCGTTGAATCTAACTAGTTGTTCAGCAGAGCAGAGAATTCATCTGACCCAACTTCATCTTCTCACATTAAATCTCCAATCTAACAGGTTCTGTAGGCTCCCTATGTAGTAGATGAAGAGAGATGGACACCTGTGCGAGGCTGTACATCACTACTTTGTAGATGTCTGAGAAGTAGGATAAAATATTCTCTGCAGGAGATTCTTTTCATCCAGGAAAAATGGAAAGGCTACATCGGATCAGCTCCTTAATGTTTAGAAATCTGCAGGTAGGCAAGACATCTTCTATTGTTTTGGGGAGTTCAGGAACATGGAAAACAAGACATTGCAGATTCTCCGAAGGTCACACTGTGATGAAAAGCTGGCAGCAGCTTTGTGATAGTAGTAATAACTTTGTAAAAACTTAGTAGTAAAAACTTTGTAGTAGTAGTATCTCAAGTGCTGTCAAGGTAAATAACACTGAGAAAAAAATATGATGAGGGTCCAGCCATTTCAGTAAGGAATTTGACTGGCATACAAGGAGATTCAAAGGGGAAATATTTCTAGTTAATAGGCAGCAAGGCTTAATAGAAAAGAAAGGCCAACTGGAAGATTATAATATGACTATAGTGTAATTATAGAGTAGAGCAGATATAGTTAGTTTTTTAGATTTGGAAATGTGTTTTTAATACAGATAATTTGTATCGTACCACAAGAACTGTCCTCCTCTGTGTCAATTGCATAGCACTCTTAAAGCAAGTGTTTTTCTATCCATGATGCACTTAGAGGAACCAGTGTAGTGTTCTCAGACATATGAATGGTTTTACTTCACAAAGTTCTGTTCTTCCAAGTAAAATAGCAAAATGTCTGCACTTGTTCCACTGAAACTGGCTCTGCTTTTGTACCAGTGGAGTAAACCCACAGGAGCCATCAGATCTGGGCAGTGAGAAGCCACTGCACTCCCAGGTGTTATTTACCACTTATCATTTTTATTCCTTAAAGAGATACAAACTCACATGTCTTCTGAATTTTAAACAGTTCATAAAACAGCCATAACAGTTCATCCCATCTCTGTTGACATATCAGGTAGCTCTTTATGCACTGGATATAAACACATTTGCTAATACAAACACATGTTTTTTAAAGCAAACAGGAAGTCAAATCCCCTTCCCTGGGCCTGGAACGGTTTTGCCAACTCAACCCTGCTAAAGCCACATCAAATCTCCACAAAAATTAGTGTCACCTCTTCACTTACTGCTTAGCCCATTGTTGCAAAAATGAGAAGGATTTCTGCAGGGGGTCCTTTTGGGGGCAAGCTGTGTAAGCACAACTCATTAGTTATCCTTTGGAATTTTGAAGTGACGTAGAATGCAACAAAATCTTTTCTTCATATCTATTCCAAAGAAGACAAGGAACCTTCTTCTCTGGTACTGCAGCTGCAACCCAAAGGAAGAAACTAATATCTAGGACCTATCTCATTTTCAGACAGCTGAAGTCTAACTTCCAGTAGGTGTTGGGAGTGGAACAGGAATGCTGGTCTCACTCATTTCCGTGCCTTATCTGTTGTAGGGAGAGCTTAACTAGAGCGTAATTCACCAGGTTCTGAAACTGAGTGTAGGTACTAATGGTAGTACTTAGCAGCACACAGCTGTTGTAAAGTAAAAAAGATTTGCCACAGCAAAGGTTTTTTCTCCCAATGCAGGATAACTTTTGTAGTTCAAAAGAGACCTAGGATTGATTTCCCACTGGTGTCCTGGCTGTTTTTGGTCCATGGAGGTTTGAGTTTCACCAAACCAGTCCTGGACTGAAGATGATCATGAAGTGTGTCCACTTGTAAACAAGGATTTTTAACCGTAGGAAAAATATAGAGGATATGTCATATGAGAGTTTTTTTGCTTTTGTCAAGGAAAATTTCTGAAACCATTGAGACCTCTCCAGAATTAAAGAGTATGGCATGTAAAATGAGACAGAGCAAGTGTTTCAAAGTAGCATTTTGGACACATCTCAGTGATTCTTATCAACATTAAGCTGATCAGTCTTGCATGCCTATATGCACCTTACACACTTTGTCTCTGCTCCAGCCCAGCAGGTAATTCAGAATTCTCGTACTTTTGGAAATACTGTTGTTATACTTCTGCTCCTCTTTTCCTTATTCGTAAAAGAATGCCAAGAAGCTGAGACCAATTAGGGAGTACCTGAGGAAAACAGACAAATGAACTTACTTTTGTATTATCTTACATATTTAAAATTATAAAATAAAATGTGCTTCTCTGGCTAAGGTTTAACCTTCTTTGCAGCAGCCTAATTTCACACATTAAGAAAATAAGGAATAACAAACAGTATTAATTCAAAGAATTAAAGAAACCACTGAAGGGATTTTGTCTCGTTTGGTGGCTTTACCTAAAGTTGAGTATAGACGCTGGTATTTTTGATACCTACTGAGAACTGAGTTTAAATCCCTGGAACCTGTTGAATTTCTCAGCCCAGAAAAGTGGATAGACAGTTCATCTGTCTACAGAGCAAGTGCTTAAAATTTCTTATATCCCTCACATCAACTGCATTTCTCTGGATCTATAAAACTGGCTATGTAATCAGGTTCCTCTCTAAGGAATCAGATCCCCAAACACAAATATCTAATCTTTAAAAAGAAACATGTTCTCAGTCACTTAGTGTACCAAATGTCTCCTGAGATATGATAAACTTTTACCTTTAGCTAACTGATTGAATTTTTAGTTAATATACACTGACCTAAAGCCACATTCCTCGGTTCCTTGCCAAACTGGTTGCTTTTTTCAATTCAGTACTATTTGCGGAACTGCTTATTGAATAAAGAAAACTTCCATCGAAGCACAAATTTCCAGCATTATTGGCTAATTAAGGCTTTGTCTACGCTGGCAGCTGGGGACTTTAGGCAATCTCATGCCCATATGCACTAACCATTTTACATTGTAAATCTCTTGGCTGGGTCTTAAGTGACAGTCTTGCCTGATGCTGCAAAAAATGTTGGCATGAGGCTGATCTGACCCCTTCATACCATGTGCGTTGAAATTATCTGGGCACGCAATCTGTAAGCACTATAAATCGTTCTGCTGCAATCCCACAAGTCCTTGTTTCTGACTTCTTGCAGTTCCCGCAAATCCTTTCTTTTCTTTTTGTCACCCATAAGCACACACAATCTCTGAAAAACAGAGAATTCAGTCAGCTGTTAAAAAACCTCTATTTCAGATGCTATAAAGGAAACTGATTCATCTTAATATTTAGTCAAGTAAAATGAAGCATCAGATCCATGGTTTATAGTCCCTGAGAATGAGGGGGAAGCAGTCAGGTTCACTGCGGATAATATGAAATTTTTCATAAATATCAGATAAGATTTCCCTTGTTCATCCGGAAGACAGTGATTCAAGACAGCTCATTGGAGAGGCAAAACCTTTAACAGGATAAAATACAATTTACCTTATAACTTTGTTTTATGCACAGATTTTTCCAAGCCTTCTTGAGAGGATCTTGTTTTTGTGACATGAGCACGTAAGAACAAATTGAGCTTTTACCTTGTGTGCATGTGCAATACAAATTGAACAAAAATGTTTTCAGGCTAATAGCCTTGAAAACACAAGGAATGCTAGAATTCCTCACACCACTCAGAAAGCAGCCTGGATTTATTGAGTCCAAAATATGGTTTTTCTACTTTTTCTTCATTCTTGACATTTTGTTCAGTGGCTAAGAGTAGTTTCATTCCTTATTCTCTGCAGTCCCTCTCATTTTTGTTTTTTGTTCTCCAGATTTTCTGCATTTTTTACCATCATCACTACTACTTACTCTTGTGATTAAACGGATGAATGATGATTTATAATTGCTGCCTACCTGACCTCTTTCAGCTCTGCAGCATTGCACTATACATATTTCCCTTCCAGGAACCTACTTTGCCCTTCCCAAAACCTTCCCTTCCCTTCCATTCCCTTCCCAGAAGCTTCCCTTCCCGGAAGCTTCCCCTCCCTTCCAGGAACTTTCCCGGAACCTTCGCTTCCCTTCCCGGAACCTTCCCAGAACCTTCCCTTCTCTTCCCTTTCTGTCCCGGAACCTTCCCTTCCCGGAACCTTCGCTTCCCTTCCCGGAACCATCCTGGAACCTTCCCTTTCTTTCCCTTCCCGGAACCTTACCTCCCCGGAACCTTCCCTTCCATTCCCTTCC
>VZRN01001083.1:8334725-8368252 GCA_013397935.1 Dasyornis broadbenti | reverse complement strand
TGAGGCTCCATTTCGGTGGAGCTGCATTTGTTTTGGTTAAAAATAGAACGGAAAACTGCAGCAGTTGATTAGGGACAGTCTGGATTTTACACTGGATAGTGCATCTTGTTATCTATACAGCTGCTGATTTGACTACCAAAGATGTAAGTGCTGGCCGGGGCCCTCACGTGGCATTCCAGGGCTATCAGCAAGGTCTTTCATTTAGGGTCCATCATCACCTTCAGGGCTCAGCCATCATCTTCATGGGTAGGGGAGGTGCAGGGGGCTGTGTTCTGAGGCGAGGGATGCAGCAACAAGGGCTGCTTGGGTCGAGGCAGGTGTTGCCTGCACTAATGCTACCCTGCAGGCCTCCAGAGAATTGCTGAGGGCTGCTGGGTGAGGATGGTGAACAATTCCAGCGCTGGGTGTTTCCTGTCCTGGCTCGGCAGTGCAGGCCACAGTGTCCAGGCTGTCTGAGCTGTGGCATGTGCATAGATCATGATACATAGCCAGTGTTTCCTGAAAAAAGTACATCCATCCTCTTTTCGTGCTAGCAGTGTAACTCCACCTCTGACATCTTAAAAGTGTTTCAAAGCATCATTCTCTCTTTCCTAATGGTCCTCATCCACACACAACCACATTTTGGCTGAGGGAGCTTGTACTGGTGTACATTTAACAGGCAACTGCCACAAAAGTAATTGGGTGAGAAGCTGCAGCAGAATCTACAGGATCATATAAAGGACCTTAGAGAAGTGGCATCCTTTTGGTAGGAAAAGACTGGAACGTTGTTCCCAGGGAAGATTCATCCATTCACCTCTGGCACTGCTCTCTGCTGAGTATTGCAGCTCTGCCAAGTCTCCAGTCCTAAGTTGGTTGGAGAGGGCTATGTTTGGGAATGGGGCAGAGTCACTGCCTGCAGGTAGCAGTGCTCAGACCCTCCCTCCTACTGCCACCAGAAGTGGCTTGAAGCTTTATTTCTAGGGAGATGTGAAATCTGCTTTGGCCTCGTGTTCTGTCACCATTGATGGCTGGGCCTGGAAGCAACGTGTGTCCTGCACAAAGCTGAAGGGTGCTGCGTTGCTCATGGCCACTGTATTCTCCACAGAGCTGGGAGCCACAGCCAGCAGTGAAACACCCTTTTATAACATCAGCCACCCACTGGAAAACCTAGTGCCTATGAGTGACTGCAGAATCCTTAATGAAATTCAGCCATTTCCCACATAATAGGTTCACTGAGTATGAATTTCCTGCAGTGTCCACAAGATAGTGCTGTCAGAACACTTTTCTGCAAAAGCAGATGACAGAAAATGCATGGTGGGTAGGCAGGCAAACCTGGAGAGTCTTCCAGTGACATGCTCTCAGAAGTAAGGGTGGTGATGTTTGAGTCCTAGGTTCTTTACAGTCCCAAGAAATTTGCCAGACTTTAATATACATCAGGAAGCTCCCACTGATCATTAAACAATTGGTTCTCAGCAAGCCCCATTGTTAAAAGATTGTTAATCCATGCACAGCTGAACATTGTGTTTATTTTGGGACTCTCCTGTCTGTTGGTGCTACTAGGGCAGGACAGCAACACAGCATTTCCCATTAGGATTGTAACAAGAGGGCCAGATTCAAGTAATTGTGTGCTTCTTCCCCCTTCAGGGTAGGGGCTGAAGGCCTACAGATCAGGTCTCTAACTCCTAGAGTGGTTATATGGAAAATAAGCAATATTAGGTCCACAGAGGGAAGGTAAGTGGGCAATACTTGGTTGCTTGCACAGGGAAAGACTGGATAATCCAAGAGTACTAACACCTGAAGTGGAACAGGATTGTCTTGCTTTTCTCCATGCTTAGTAGGGCATAATAGACCTTTTACTCTGGATGTACCATCTTAGTATGATGCAGGCAGAGCCCAGGTCCAAGTCAACTTTGACAGTTCAGAAACCCTTAGCAGCCCTACACTTCCCAGAACCTAAACTGTTGATCACAAAGTGCCCCAGCTGTGAAAGAGGATCCTGCCTGGGTTGAAGTATCCCTTCTTTAGCTGCTTGTGACTAATGTTTACTCATATCCTTCAAAGATCTCTTTTGCTATCTTTTCCAGGCCAGACCTGAAACATGGCACAAAAAAATTGATCCAGTCCAGGCTGCATAATAGGCCTCCAATATAGTTGGCATCTCCAGAGACATGGCAAGGATGCCATCCACAGAAGGCAGGTGCAGAGCTGGGGGGCACTATCACTTAAATGACAGCCTTGACTTTCAGAGGGAGACAGTAGCTCTAAGAAAAGAGGGAGTAAGGGTAGAAGGATCCCTTTGTGATCTGATGTTTGGCATAGCTGCATCTTGTGTTGCTAAACCTAGAGCCCACAGGACTATTTTGTGCTTTCCAAGACAAACCCTGAACTGAGCTGAACAAATGAGAAAGAGCAGGCACCAGCACATGCCTCACAACTGTTCCTCCCCTAACCTCCTCTTTCCCTGAGGACAGGGCATGTAGGGCAACCTGGACCCAGGTTGCACACAAGGGCCATGGCAATACATTGCTGCACCTAAGCCAGCTTCCCCCATATCTAACAGGTTCTACCCAGCATGATCTCAACACCAAGAGCCAAAACCTATGATGAGTGACTTTTATATAAACATTACAAGAATAAAGACTCTGAAAATAAACTTCATCCAGGCAATCAGCCTCCCTACCAACAACCAGCCAGTCTCTAGGAGCTGTTAGACTTTACCAAAATCAGCAAGAAATATTTTTTATAGGACAGATAATTAAATCCATTTAATTAAAGAACATTTATTTATTCAACATCTTAAAATACTGGTTTTTACAATCACATAGTCCATTTTCTTTCTAGAAAAGCAAAACTTGCAACAGTTTTGCAGTGTTTCAAGCACATCTGGAAAAGGTTGTGCTGTACGTGTTTTTAGTTCTGTTAGGGGAGACCATTGTCACTAGCAAAGGGCCAGATGCCAGACATCTCAGGCAGAGGCTGCAGACTCTCAAGCCCCCTACCCAAGCCTTGCAGTAAGTTCATTTTAGCACTTTGCTGAGTACCCTGATACAGGCCATGGAGAAAAAGGCTGCTGTGTTCACTGCCCTGGGGCACACGTGACCTGCAGACACTACCACATTTGAAACAGGAGTAATACAAACTACTGACGAACATGCAACACAAGACAAGTGTATGCAAGATTGCTTGTGAACCAGGTTTTGCTGTAATGACTAAGGCCTCTGCCAGCTTATCTGCTTGCTAGCTTGCTCTTCCAGTTGCATTGCAGTCCCCAGGGCATCCAGTGTTTCTGTAAAGAAAGGTAAGAGTAACAGGGTGACTGACCTGGAAGCTGAGCTCCCCAGGCCAGCTGTCCCTCTCAGCAGACCTCAGAGCCATGTAGGACTGGGTGCTCAAATCCCCATAGGTATGCATGTGTAACTTTCAGGTCTTTGGAGAAGCATTAGTGACAGTGCTAGTCAGAGACAGGATCTAACATACCTCTAACACTGAGGAAATTTCTTGAGCTGTCCTCTACAAAGTACTTAGCTCTGCTCACAAAGGTCTCAAGATCATAGTCAGGTTTCTCTGTGATTCCCAAGAGGTAGTCAAGTTCAGTTGTCATTCTCTGTATTTACAAGGATAACCATGATGAGAAATGGACCTTCTGGAAATTCAATTAGTTTCTTCAAATCTGGCAGTCTAATCAACATAGCTGAGCTTCTACAGACCAGGAGCAGTCAGTGCTCATTAGCAGCAGGTAGAGGTTGCTATTTGGAGGGAAAAGGGGACTGGCAAAAGCACTGGAATGCCCCAGTTTAACCAGTTGGGCCAGAAAATACAGGAAAAAATTGGCAGTGAGGAAAAAGTAACACCACTGTACATCATCTTGCATTACAGCCTAGACCCTCCACAGCAGCACTTGGCTCAGACAAGACAAGCTGCTATCAACATGTAGAAGGCACCTTGGGCTGGGTTTGCTGCTTCCCCATACCTGTCTCAGTTCTCTGAGCTGTTCTACAACCTTCTCCTCCCGTTCACTAATTTGAGTCATAACCTCTCGATAGCTGAACATGTGGGGAGAGAGTTCTTCCTCCTCATCCTTGGAGAACTGCAAGAAACAGCCCAGGTAAGAACAGCAAGTTGTTCCCAGCTTTTAGTTCTGTTCAGCCCACTGCACACACATACATTGTATTGAAGACCCGAGCCTTCTCTACTGGTCTCCGCTTCCTCAGTCTCCATCTGACTCTGTGTGTCACTACCTCCATCATGAGGGCTGAGCTCTTTCACTCTGCAACAAGAAAATTTGTCACTCAAATTCTTTTGTCAGTTTCTTGGCTACAGCATCACAAAGCAGCTACTGCAATCAATCAGCGCTCAGTGAGAAACAATCAGTTGCGCAATTACCATCCCCAGATCAAGCTCATGTGGGCAGAAACCACTGAAGACTGTGGGAAGGAAAACCAAGAGATGTTTGTGTTAAGGAAACTTTCCTGTCTGGTCACCCAGAAGCTACTCTGGCAGTCACACTCACATCACTTCAGCTGGGACTGAAGTCCCTTCACAGTGGGTGGTACATGTATCTCATACATAGTGCCCTAGGGTCTGTGTGTGTGTGTGACTATGCTATAGCAAATATACTATGAAGGTTGCTCTCTTAGATTCTTAAGTATGTTGGATCTGTAAGTTAGGCCTGTAAGTGAGCTACTGTTGTGCTTACAGTAAATTCAGTAGAATCTTATGTTAAATTATTTAAATTAGGCTATAGATTAAGTGCAGTTAAAACCTTTAGGCCTAAACCATTGGTCAAGTCCAGGGCTAAAGTTTGACAAGGGGGTCATGGGAACCTTGTGACTCAAGGGGAAGGTCTTCCTTATTCCTTTTTATCCTTACCCCTTTTTCCATTCACCAGCTTCCAGGTAGATCAATTTAGGTTGATTTTAGTCAATTTTTTCCGTGTGCTTTAACCACCTAGTAAGTAGTAGAATGAACCTTGCCAACAAACTCTGTCTTTCATTTAATTTTAAACCTGCTTTTGCCTATACCTTTGCCAGTGATTCTTTGAGTGACCTAAAACAATCATGACACACATTATTAGCACATCCTTACAGATGGGTCACAAGGTACTACAAAAAGAAAAAGGCATCGACATAACCATTCAGGACAGGGTAAACTCCCTACAAGAACCAGGGCAGTCTGAAGTCTAGCATGAAAGGAGACTCCTCTGAGGAAAGGAGACATTACTCATGGTTTTACGTCATCTCTGTTACGTCTCAAACAGAACACCCAGGTTAGTTTCATATGACAGCTCTAAGATACTTTGCTCCTAACAACCAGCCTCCAGGTTGCCAATACAAACAATACAAGAGAACTTGAAATTCCAAAGGTTGGAGTAAAAGCAGCTAAAACACCTTTTACAATAAGATTAGAATCCCCAGGTCAGAAAGGCCATTACCTGTCAGCGTATCTCAGTGTGTTTAAGGTGTACTCACACGAACTCATGCCTGGAGAAATCATTGCTATCTGCAGACATAAAAGAAACCTTAGTGACTCCTTATCTGACTTTTGCTCATTATTGGTCTTACAGACCTCACCATACAGCTGGGACATTTGAGGACAAAGGGCTGGAGTTGAGACTTTCTTTTTTGATTCTGTGGGACATGCCAGCATCCCTGTATCCAGCTTTCCACCAGCTTTGTGTGCACCTGCTGTGCCTCACCATCCACAGGAAGCAAAGCCCTTTGAAAGTACACCTGGCTCTCTTGCAGATTCACTGAATGAAAAAGACTTCCACAGCCCTGCTTCTACTGGAGCTAAGCATAACTCACTACTTTATTATCTCAGTCACCATGGACAAGTTTCCTTGAGGAAATTGGTTTTTTGCTTGTTTTTTGTTTTTTTTTTTTACAAGATCTGAAGCTTTCTGACTTCAAAACCCCCTTCCTCTAGGGGAACATGCAGCTTTTGATCAAATTATAGAACCTAAGCATTGTTTGACATGTGCATACTCACCATGCAGGTCCTTGAGTTTGCTCCTATGAAAGAGTCTCTTAGCACCTGGGTCAGCTTGCTCTCCCGAAAAGGGGTATGAGACTTGTTCTGCCCTAAAGCTCGGATGCACTCCTAAGAAAAGACAAGTCCTGTGAATAGAGTGTCTGCATGTCTCTTCAAACAGCTCTGCAAGCTGTCAACCACCAATTGCAGGTAAACACAACAGACTAAAGAATGCTCACATCTCTTGCTCCAAGTTCTTCATAATCTTTAAAATATACTCCAAGTATTTGACTCTCACAGGACAGTAGGTATAGCCATCATGCCAAAAAAACAAAAAAACAAAAAAACAAGGACAACTTGAATGAAGCTTGAAATAGCTATACCAGTGCCTGGCTTGACAAGACTGCACGGCTTTCCTGGAAGCATTCTAAATTCCATTTCCTGGAAGCACTGTTTTCAGGTTGCTCAAATCCTAAACTAGTATTTTTTCAGTTGTTCTTTTTCCTTGTACTGGAAAGAACCAGAACAGATAACACCAGAGCTGAACAGAATCCACACACACATTATCACTCTTTGCTCTCTGAGCTGTAGCTCACCTTCAAAGCCAACAAGCTCTTATTGATTTCAGCACCTTCCATCCGTGTCTGCCGATCAGCATTAGATGTATCTGCACCCCTTTCATTTCCTGCCAGGTCCACCAAAGAAAATTTGCCAATCATTTGTCCTCTTCGGCGCAGTATGATTTGGAAGCAGGCATGTGACCGTGAAGAGCTGGCATTTGCAAAAGTCTGCCCAGATGTCCTACAGCAAAGATGCAAGCAAGCCTTAGAACTGTGTCACAGAAGACAACAGGTTCTGACAGCACTAGACAAGACCTGTAGCCATTTACTTAAGTTGTTTAATCTCCTAGGGTTTATCCCACAAATTAATGCTTCAAGTTCACGGTAATTATGGAATTGCTTCTGATATAAGAGCACAGAACTGCTGTGGAAAACATGGAGCTGCACCCTACTTACAGAGATTTAAGGCTCTTTAAGCTGCCTGGCTCAACTCAGCCAACCTACATTGGAATGCCTGAGTGCTAAAGCCTCACGTGCACTTGGAGCTGGAAGTCACACCTTCAGCACACCACATGTCATTTTCCTAATGCATCTGCCATTATATAGTAAGCTCAGCCAAGCTCCCCACTAAACAGCATTAGCTGTGCTACCACATTACAATCATAGTAAATCCCTTTCTGCAGCCACGCTGGCTTGGCACTTCACCTCTCCTGTGTGGCTGCACTATGCCCCATCACTGCAAGGCACAGAACAACATCTTTTAATTTAAACCTCCCTGTGACCTTCACTGTCATTTATTCCCTGAGAATGCTTGGCAAGGTTCACTGTTCCACCCTCATCCCTACCACAGAGGAAAGGCAGGGAGCTCCACCTAAAGTAAGGCAGTAGCCTGAAATATTAAAGCAGTTCATTACTAAATTGCTAGCCAAAAAAGGATGCACAGAATGCTGAATAAGCTTTTAGGATGTGTTTATTTGCCCATGCAGTGCAGCACAGAAGCCAAGGAGGTCTCATTTGCCTGGTAATGTTTCTGCAGCAATTCCAACTTAACTGAAGCAGATTAGACTTGATAATATAGATTTTAGCTCCCAATTAAAGACACCATTTTGATGACAGAGTTGCCCCTACCACAGCCTTTCCTGCCAGGATGATGTGCCAAGCTTACAGCTGTCCCTTGGCACCTGCTTTCAAGGACTCTTTAGACAAGATCCCTGAATGACATGCAGCATTTTTGTTACCATTGGAATAGCTCATCTAGCCAAACCATTTTTGCAAAAGTAGTTCGTACTTGCTGCTGTTCCTTGATCTTACAAGCCCACAGGGAGCTACTTGTATTCCTGTAAACTAGCTGATACTTCTAGAAAGCACCAAGGCAGCCATCTCCTCATGTAAGTGGTTTCTCTCATTGGAGTTACATGAGACATGTGAACAAGGAGCTCTGATATTCTCTAGAGGAGGTAGGCTGAACCCACCCCTGCTAGTCCTTTATTGAGTAACCACTTTCTGGTACTCATGCAGAGGTGCTGCTCAGTGTCTTTAGAGGGAACAACAAGCTTCTGTTTAAGTCTCAAAGCACCAGCTACAAGCATCATATATGTTTTTCTAAATGTGGAGATGCAACAGGACATGACTCCTCTTATAGGTTTTAAGGCACCAAACCTGCAGGCACTGCCAGTTGTGATCATTCTGATGACATCCTCAGCAGAGCCAACTGCTTTCTCTTGGAGTCCAACGACCTGGACCTGTTGCTTGCCATCCTCCAGGACTCGAAGCTTGGCCTTCTTATTCAAGAGGTCAAACACCTATATTCAGACAACAAGATTGAGGCAAACCTGAACAAGGATTCCTTGTATATATTTTTCTGTCTTTATACAAAGCTGTATAGAAACAGCACCTTTAACATAGACTTCCAACTCAATTCCAAACACACCAAGAACAACAGAATACATAGAACTGTAGAAAATGTTAAGTTCGACTCAGCTACTTATGAAATCTTTAACCAGAGAAATCAGGTCAAAATTTAAAAATAAAAGTCTTACCTTTCCATTGTATATTTCAAAGAACGTCACATAGACTTCCAGATTCTGACTCCTGTACCTGGGCTGGTTTAGGAGGAGGAAGACATCTTGTGCTAGGTGAAAAAGATAGAAGTTTAGTTAACTGGTCTAAAACATTCTAGTTGCTATTTGATCTACTTTCAAACGCTGCACAGTTATAAGACACTGTCTAGCACTGAGTAACAGTCATCCAAACAAATGCAAAAAAAAAAAAATCAGTGCTATGCTACCATCTGGAGAACAGATTCAGCAGCATCCTTATCCAGGGACTGAAAACAAGGGAATACAGAAGTTTCAACTGCTAATGTCACCCACAGACAACAATCCTTTACTGCTCTGAAGGAACATTGGGATCTGCTATTGTTTTGGACAGGCCTGAAAAAGTCATATGTTTGTGTTTCAAGTGCATCTTGCAGAAAGTCTAGAAAACATGCATTCTTGAACGTCTGCATTGCTGCGGTTTAGAGACAATATACCACATTAGTTGACCCTGTGGCTGGATTCAGTGCAGCTTTTTACAATTAGGCTCCCAACTTTGAAGCTGAGCTGAAAAGCCAAGACTCCTTCAGAGCCAGTCATAACTATTTTTCAGAAATCAGCCAACAGTTGTTCCTGGTTCAGCTGCCGTGCTGCACAGACAGGTTTCCCACTCTGTCTTTCTGAAGGGAAGGCAAAGGTCAGGTTTCATAGTACTTTCCAGGCATTATATCAAGGAGGGGCTTCTAAGCATCCATTTTCTGAAATAACTTTGTACATGCTAGGTATTTTTTGCATTTAAGGCTTATAGGAAGAGAAACAACACATACATCCTTTTGCATATCAAGTTTTATATCACAAATGGGTAGAGTTGTGTTGTACTCACATATGAGTGAGACAAAAGCAAAGCAGAAGAATCAAAAAATGGTTCTGCCCAGGAAATGCTAAATTAGAAAATGTGTCATCTCTTTGCATCACAAACAAGTATCTTCTGGTGAGTTCAGTACAGATGTAGAAACTTACAGGCCAGAGGAAAAATATTTTGTGAAATTAATAAAAAAATAATCATACCTCCTGCAAACACCAGCTTTTATTATTGAAAACAAAAATACTTTATGTATCTTCTACTGGACATGTTTTAAATAACCATACAAAACCAGATCTTATCTAGTTAAGAAAAACAAGCATTAATTTGGTTTTTATATCTATAGAAAAATCAACTTACAGGCAAAAGCATATATGCCCTTTGAGGCATTCTGTGTTCTCCCTGAGAAGTCTCCACCCATAGTCTGTGAAGAGAAAAGGCCAGAAGTCAGGCATGGCACCAACAAGTCAGCCTATCTGATCTTAGTCCTAAAAACAGACTAGGAAGTTACCATTGATGAGCATTGATAATACCAGCAAGGTTACTGGAACAGTGCAAAATTAGTTTGCAGCTTCCCTATCAGTTCACAAAGCAACAGTTGAATGCCTGTAAGGCTCTGAGGTGCAGAGTCAAAGCAGTTGTTCCTCCAAGGAAAATGTATGGCTTTGACAGTGCAACTGAACAGCCTCTGGTCAGAAGAGACAAAGCTTCATTTGTTAGGATGTAAGTCGAATAACATTTTTTCTGCTACTTGCAAAAGTTAACATGACATGAAAAGACAAATTTAGAGTAGACAATACATTTAACTCCTTTGACCAAAGTATCTTAATCACAATAAAATTTTCAGTTAGTGTTATTCTAGTGACTTGCTCTAACACTTATTTAAAACACAGCTCAATCCCGTGACACATTCTCAATCTACCGGAGTTTAATGTGCAGCACTCCAGTCTCAAGGTACAGCTATTGTCTTTGCACTAGTTCTGCCTTAGGATTGGAAAGGGAAAGTAACTTCACCTATGATTTTAGTGCATGACAGCTGTATTCCTGCAATGATGCTCAGGGTAAGCAGGTTTCTCTAACCTTTCCAGTGCAATGAAGGCAGCCTGTGTTCAAACTTTTATAAACTTCCAAATTTCCATCTGGATTACTGGAAGAGATCTACAGCTAACTACATAGCACTAAAGATAGGAGATCCTAGCCTAAAACTTGCCTCTAACGCTGAAGAACAACAACGACTGTCTGATTACTCAAAGTAATGGATTAGCCCTGTCCAGTGCAGATCACTGTGGTTTGAGGTAAATGCTTCTTACAGAACAGGACAGCACATTTGACTCCACTATCATGCTGAGAGGATTCTTCCCCACAATTGCCAGAAGAAGAAAGTTAAATGCAACACAGCTGTTGAAAAATTAGAGCAAGTTTTCTGTTTCAAGACAAAACAATTTTCACAACTTCTGAAACTGCAGCTGTTACACTGGAAGGAGTGGTTAGAAAGCAAACAGCCTAACTCACCCACTTCACAAACAATACCAGATCATTTAAATATTTATGTACATCATTCTTATTTATATAATTGCTGAAGTTTTTGGAATGCCTCCAAGCTCAAAACATGGGACAGACAGTAACCTTTGTCTCAGATGTAGGCTATTAGCCCCACTTTACAGACTGGAGTTAAAGAGCAACAGGCATTTGAGACAAGGAATAGGCATGACTAAAACTGATAAATCAGGATACCCTAAATGTTTGAAAAGCCACCTGTGGGGGATTTTAGAACAATTTTCCTCACAACCTCGAAGGAAACCCACTGGTATATAAAGCTACAGAAAAAGAGTTAACATCTTATGAAGTATTAGCTTTAAGACAATAAAACCAAGATCCAAACTTCTTATACAATCCTACTCATGTTCAAACATCAGGGAGCTTTAAAATACTTTATCAAACCTAGAAAATTTGAGACTTTGGAGAAAAACTTACATGTGTCTTGCCACTGCCTGTCTGGCCATATGCAAAGCACGTTGCCTTCCCACCCTCAAAGATTGTCTCTACAAGAGGTCTAGCAGTGAATCTGAATATTCAAAAGATAAAGTAGTTTAGGCAAATATTTCATACCCTGCTTCATCATAATTTTTAACAAAGAAAAAAAATTAAAAGCAGCTATGCCAAAAATAAGCTTCAGGCTTTTCAGTCCTTTGGCTTACTCCAAAAAGGATTTTAATACTTATTTCAGGTAGCAGTTTCTTTAAGCTAAGAAGCCATCTAGCCATAGCTCCATGCTTTTATCTGAAAGTCATTCCCAGTGAACAGCAAGCATTACCTGTATACCATTTCATTCGAAGAGGTTTCATCAAATGAAAAGTCAAATCTAAATGTTTGGGTTTCAAGGTATTTTGTTAGGTCCACTTTCTGCTTTGGCTCATGTACCATCAGAACACACTTGCTTGGAACAGTAACCACATCACATTCCTTTTTTAGAAGTTCTGTTGACAGAAAAGACCCTCAATTTTAACAAAAATTAAAGTCAAACTGTTCAAGACAGAGCTGTTTAGTCAGTACACTCACCTTGCCTATTGAGAGGGCGCTTTCTCACACAAACACAAATCCTATGCTCTTCTATCTAAAAGAAAGAAAATAAGTAGTTATTTCCCAATTACACTCACTCTTCATTACAGAGAGATCCGATGCTCCCTCACTTCCCCTTTTCTATATGCTGATCAGAGTTGCTTCTGCATCTGAACTGACATTCACACAGGGATGTCAGTCTTAAAGTGCATTCAATGCAAAAGAAACACTACAAATAATTTATGTAGCATTCTCCAGCATATCAGGGGAAATGCTGCAATGCTATAGAAAGTGCCCCAAATATTCTGTAGCAGAAATAGTAAAAAGTATAGTCCTTAGCCAGCTTTCCAGCAAAACTTACAATGTCAATGCTGCAGCTATGGTAAAATAATTAATCAAGAAAATATTTTCATTTGCCCCAGAGAATTTTTGTGACCTGGAGTTCTTTACTGAGGCAGCAAGTTTAGTTATTTGTGCAGCACAGCTGCACATCAGATGAGTTAGGAAGTGAATATGTCATTGGCTGAGACTGAAGGCAAAGGTAACAAGCTCTTTTCCTGTCACACTGTGGTATGTGCACAGTGATTTTTAATTGCTGAGGGTACTGACCAAGCCAGGGTATTCTAGTTTTCAACCTCTACTTTTGCTTCTCCACTTTTTGACCTGTTTAAAATCAGTTAACATAAGACTTACTTGTATTAACATGTTCTATAATAGGGCAACAGTCCATTTTAAATTATACCTATTCCTACAACAATGGCTCTGCCACTAAAACTCTGAAAAACACAGATGGTCACACATCATTGCGTTATAATTGTTGAACCACAGGCTCTTCACTAGTGACACATGCAAAGTAAAACAAGGCAGCTTAGCCCTAAAT
This sequence comes from Dasyornis broadbenti, assembly GCA_013397935.1. NCBI lineage: Eukaryota > Metazoa > Chordata > Aves > Passeriformes > Dasyornithidae > Dasyornis > Dasyornis broadbenti. The sequence continues at coordinate 8,355,406 of VZRN01001083.1, read as the reverse complement.
AGGGAATGCAAGTGACCTCACAGATACCACCAGCTGCCTCAAGCTCACAATATGCTCAGAGGATTTCCAAGGTGCAGTGATGTACCAGCTGCTTGACACCAACATTTTCAGTAAAACAGAAGTCTGTCTACAGGCTGCAGTTAGTAGCCTCAGTATCTACTTACTGGATCACTTATAGATATTGGCTGGCAGTTTAAAGTTTCTCTGAATTCCTTGATCATACGTGCAAACTCCCAGTTTGGACAGGTGCTGTCAAATGCCTGCATGGAAAAACCATGGATGTGAATGTAATTGATCTGTTACAGGAAAAAAGGCCCCAGAACCTATTAAACAATCAGCTGTATGCAATTAAAAGCATTTTACAAGATTCAGAACTTTCTGAAACCAGAATCAATCTATCCTTATGTACAGCTTTCTAAGAACAAAGCATGTCCAAATTATGTTTTAGTTTCAACTACTGGAGGTCCAGTGTCCTATAGAATTTCCCCTTACATGTGTTGTAGAGTGCCCCACCTGTGCTCGTTTTATCCTGATTTCACTAAATTGAGCTCTCTTTTCTTCTCTCTTGTTGCTCATTTTCTCCATCCCTTTCACAATGTTAGATCTTCTCCGAACTAGATAAAATGAAAACAGTTCCTTGGATTAAATTTTCATACTAGGTTTTAAGCACAAGACAAATATTTCAGCTTTTCCAAGTTGCTGACAGACAAGCTCATAATGGAAACAATCATCTTCAGAAGGATGGCCATTAATTTTGCAGTACTTCCTTCCCAAACCAGATCTACCTATCACAGAAACTGCCTTGGAAGTCACACTACCACCTTAAAGCAAAGGCAGCCTTTCTGACGCAATACCACTATAATAGAATTACACATTTGTAATAAAAAATACTCAAGATACTGTCTTGCTGCCAAAGTCACCTTTTCAAAGCTTTAGTCACAGAGTACATAAAGTAGCAATCACACAGTGATTCACGGCTGACTGATGAGTCAGTCTTTATCCACTGCTCCCTGGTACCTGGGCTCTCTGAAGAGCTTGATCTAGCAGCAGGCAGATGTTTCTCTGTATTTCCATTTACACTTGACAGTGAGGCTTCTGGAACACAACCCAGCCCACTAGCCCTGGTTCGGCCAGCTGCAGAAAGAAGCCAGACCAAAACCAATCATTAGATCGCAAATATCAAGAATAATTTTGTAATTTGTAAAGCCTCATAGACCACAGGCATTCCTCAACTCCTGCAGCAGGAGAGAGAAGTAGCTAAAACCTATGGTAAATGTGCAAGCAAACTTTTAAATCCTTTGTCAATGGCCAACTTTTATGCAATGCTGCAAATCAAGGCCAAACCAACTAGACAAGAATTTAATATCAAGCCTCTTATTTCAGTGTTTTTGTAGAATTTAACACGCAAGGCATGCCCTCAGCTATTCAGAGGATAGCCTAGTAAAATAAATAACTGCAATTTTGTAATTCAAGGAGGCTCAAGTTCTTGCTTTACTCAACTACTGTATGTAAAACTACTACCAGTATAGCTGCAGAGTGTGTTGTCAGCAGAGTTAAGGCACATCTCTTCCCACTCTAGCCCCATGAATACTACTTTATGCCATTAAGCAGATACCACATCCACCCAACATGCACAACCACTTAGCTCTCTGGCTAAGAAAGTACATAATTATGCACAGCATTGTTTCCAAAGTCCTTTGGAAAACCAACAGGTAGAAGCCCTGGATATTTGCATAGTGGCAGATCTCTAGGTCTTTCATTTTATCCATGAAAAGAGTTCAGGTTGCTCTCCCCCCGGGATTTGCAGTTTGAATAATTAAACACACACAAAGTGAAAATTGTTTCACATTAAGAATTCACTAGGTTGTTTTGCCACTTACCAGGAAGTGACAAACATCCTCTGTTTTGGAAAGAAGTGCAGGGATCTACTGCCATCTCATCTTCCGGGAAGCTGCACTGCGATTCTGTGATAGCAGACATCCTGGAACGGCCACGCACAGCTTTGAAAACAGGAATTCAGGGACACTCAGGCACTTGCACTTAATCAAGGGCTCACAAAGTACAGAGCAATGGAGAACAAGATGTGGTTAACGGCTCTTTGCCATTAGCAAAGTGCAGGATAAAGTAATGCGTGTGGGTGAAAAGTGATCAATAACTACACCATTACAGAAGAGCAAACAGTTCATTCCAGATTTGCAGACCCAGTGAATTTCTTTCAGATACCACTAAGGTTCACATAAGAATATGGCAGTTCCAGCACCTTAATAACTAAGAAGGAAGAAGTTACAAGTCAGAGAACCAGTAAATCCTCTGAAGCTTCACACTTGCACGGTTGTATGAATTAACTCTTTGATGGTGACAAGGGTACTGCAGCCTGGCAGCCGGCCATGGGGCAGCATCATGCCCATCCACCATGAGGGCACCCACACACAGGCTGTGTGTGGTGCATAGTGGGCTGGGAGCTCCATGACACTACATTCAGTTGAAAGACCCTGTATAATCACAGCAGGAAATCTTTGAGAAGGTCAATTTGTAGGCAGTCTCCATTTTCACATGGCAAGGTAATTCTTTCACTGAGATCAAGTCCTTTATAAAGATTCCTAGGGGAAGGATTGGCATGTTTACCTCAATAGATTTGTAAAAAAAAAAGTAAATCTGATATGAAAAAGAAAGTGTGACATGCAAGCTAGAACTCCCTTCACTTCTCATGACTAGTAATTATTAGAATTTATCCAGAATGAATCACTGTTATTCCAAAGGACACAAGATCTGTTGGAGACCAAGGGTTCATTTCAATTCTGAATCAAATTCCGTAGAACCATACCCAAAAAAATAAATTTAGTGCTCCTGTCTGTTAACTCTTTACCTTGAATCTTCTGCTCATGTGCAGAGACATTAGATGTGACTGCTGCAATTTTAGAAACAAAAAGCATCAGTTTCATTATACTCAGAAATGGCATTTTATTCTATTTTCTCTTGTCACACATGCCCAAGCCTGATTCCATCTCATAGTCAGCAGCACCATTTCTATAAATGCTGGTGCTCCTAGGCAGGCAGATTAACTGGAGGTTTCACTGCATCTGAATGGGTTTGATTCAAGTGATTCTTGTGTGTGAGGATATTCAGCATCCTCAAAAATTCCTATTGATTCATGGGACTGAGGCAATATCAATTTCTTAATTCTGAAAGCACTGCTTCTGCTTTTCTCCGTTCCTGAATAAGATGGAGACAGACACTTCCTGATCTTCTTTAATTTGTTTAGTCTAAGAACAAATCTGAAGCCTGTGTTAGCTTTCTAATTGGTGCAGTGCAGAGTTTGCAACAGGACGGATACTCTGATAGTCCTGGGCTTTAGCCAGTTATAACAACAGAAATTATTTAATGAATACTGAAAACACTGCTTCTCTTATGCTCTGAGCAGGTCTTCAGGGACAAGACTGTGCCAGTAGGACAGGCAACAGATATTTAAGATTTGTAATTAGATTCTATGCTTCAGGAGAGCTGTGACCTCTGTAAGGACACCTTTCCATCAACCAGTGACTAGATTAACACACTTTGGGTTTTCCAACTGGCTATCCAGTTCTATTAACTGACCTATATATAGACAGCCATGATTTTACCACATCATTTTGCTTGTCAATTCACAAAATTTATGGAGTTCTCTGAATTTGAGAAAGATCAGGATATTCTAGTACAGAACAACTTCTTACACATTAAGATTCTTGGACAATTCCTGCCTCTGATGCCAGGGGATTTGTACTGTTGTCTTCTGGGACCAGCTTCCCTGTCTTGCATTGCATGCAACAGAAGAAGCCAGACAAGCCCAGATGTTTTATTTACAGCTCAATTGCATGGAGAAATACAAGTTTTGGCTAACTATGCACTTTAAGAGAATCATTAAATTAGTAACCATTCAACCTCAGCATCACAGGTGTCTTACAAATAGACCTGTAATGCTGCCATTTGCAATTCAAAAAGCCTAAAGAGTCAGCTAATAAAGCTAAAAGAAGGTATAAAACATAGGCATTTTCTAACTCCTGACATCTCAGGAACAACAATCCCACACTGGTATCTCTAGCTACTATTCTGCTTTGCTCAACACATTGTATTGACATGCAATCAGGGAGCTGGGCACAGCAGCTGGCACTTTGGCTGCCTGCTCTGAAACGTCTCCAAGCATAAAGCTCTACTTATTGTCTAGGGAGATTGCTTGATGAGGAGACATACATTTGTCACTGCTATTTCCTTCTCCTTTCCACTCTCATTTTGACACTTTTAATCTTAATAACTGCCCTTTCTGTTGTTTGTGACATTTGCAAAACTCCATACAGAACTCACTACAACAGCAACTGACTAGTGACATTTAAAACAGAGAATAACTACAGCAAAACTGCAGAAAAGTACAACACATCAACAAACTCCAGCTCACAGAAGCAGGACAGCAACCTGCCCTGTGGAGTCCAAAACATTGGTATGAGACAGTATCCTCTTTGTTAGCACTGCCTAAATGAGCAGCCTTATGATGCAGTAAAGTAAAATATCATGGTTACAATGGAAGACCAGCATGGTTCCACAAGGATATAGCAGAGAAAAAAATCACTTTCTTACCTTCTCGTGGAGCAGGAATTTTTGAAAGGGTTGATCTACGCTTCTGTTTCTGAAAAACAAGGAATGCTATAAGCAACTGGAGTAAGCAGTAAACACCTAGCACCACTCCTCAGGGCAACATTGACACAACAAGAATTTCTGACCAAAGCCTAACTATGAGACAGAAAAGACAAGTTAAATATCTCAAACTTTAAGACTGAGAGTATTATATATACCAAGACCTATGCATTAGTACCTTAGAAGAAATGAAACTACTTTAAAGCACTTACCTGTAAAGTTACATTGTCTTGCAAAGGAACATTCTCTTTCACATCAGCAGCAGGTAGTTCTAATAATTCAGGATTTATTGCAAGCACATCACTAATACCAACCTGCAAGAGCAAAGGCAGGATTTTACACAGTGGAATAGTCTGCTACCACTCAGCAATTGTTTTTTCTAATCTGGACTTTCAGTGAAGGCAAACAAACCTGACCCACTGCCTGCCAAATGTTATGTTAAAATTGCTTGGAAGAGCAAAACAGTAGTTCCTATTCCATTTGAACAGTCCAGTACATCTAAATACACTAGACAAAATCTGCTAGTTAAGCCATTTACCCTCATCTGCCAAACACCACAGAGCTCTGCAGGTGCCATAGAGTACTTATGAAGAGAAGGGCAAAGCTCGTTTGGCATCAGCTGCTCTAATCTCTCACTGCTAATCTTAGTAAATCTCAGCAGCTGTGTGACTTCTGTGCTAGGAGAGCATTAAGTGTTTACTGTGTAATTGTGCTTACCGAAATAAACGTCAAAGAGCTGCTTAGACTCTGGGAAATGAAGGATTCAGCATTTAATCCATAACTTAATTCACCTGCATCTTCACTTGCTGTTGCAAAGATTTCTCCTGGGGCCAGCTATCACTTCCTGACTGACCCTCCTGTAAAATCATAATCCTGCCTCCATCACACATCATGGGGCACCCTGGCAAAGGCAGGGATGGGGCAGGCTCAAGCACAAGTTCAGCAACTCAGTCTCTGTTCTGTTTTTCAAAACTATCCCTACTGAAGAGATTGAAAGCACCTGTACACAAAAATTCCACTATCACAGCAGGTTGCAACTGGAATCCACCTAACAAGACAATACAAGCACCACCAGGAAGTTCTTGAGTTCTCAATTAACTTTAGAATTATTTAAATAAAAGTCCATGAAAAGAGAAGAAAGAAAGTAGGTGAACCTCTCTAAAATATGAAAATACCATTTTCTAGCATAAGAGAAGTAATCTGTGAAGTCTAATTCATATGGAATTGGTTAGCAGCTAATTGGAAAGTGAATTAGCTCAGAAACAGGTATGTGGACAATATAAGTGTGTGTAAGCACATACGTGGTGTATATGTACATAAGCACATAAGAAAATTGCTGGATTTTGAAGTATCTTCATAAAGATTTAATATCTTAACACATAGATCCAATGCAGCTAGGAATTATATCTGAATCTGTATATTTTTTTGTATTTGAATGCAGCAGGCACATGCACAGAGTAAGATGTAGGTTCAAAAAACCAGCCAATGGCAACTTTTAAGATATTTGCTCAAATATGCACGTTTCTAGAGACACGAGAAGGACAAGTACATTTGCTCAGTGACACAGACCTTTTTAAGTGTCAGAATTTCAGCCACATCAGCCTCAAATGCCCCAGACTCCCCTTCTCCCATCTTATCTCACACTTTAGTTATTTTATATTGGTGCAGACATTCAGGAAATCAAACCTGGCCTTCTTAACACAGCTCCTTATTAGTAACAAATTTTAAGGAATGCCTGAAAGCCATTGTAAAAGACTTGGAAAGCCAACAAACAGCCCACAGAGCTGAAAAACTGGAGTAGTGAGACATTCAGCATCAGCGGTCAACAGTGTGAGAGGCCCAACACCTCTTCGATCCCTCTGAAAGGCAAAGGGTGCAGCTTTAGCACTGAACCTCTCACACTTTACCTTGGCACATCTGGAGCATTGCTTTCATTACGTATAAAACAAGGAGAGCACGGACCCGGCTACAGCAGCGCGGGACAAGCGCTGCCCACCTAGTGGGGCAGAGGAGCTGGGACACCATTCTTGACGAGCCTCGGTCTTCTCAGAGCACATCCCGCCGCGGGGCCCCGGGGGCGTTGGAGAACCTGGGGAAGGAAGGGGCCGCGGGCAGCAGTCACTCACCTCCTTGCCCTTAGTAGCGTCGCCCTCAGACCACTCCACGGTCACGCAGGAGTCCTCCACGTTCACCACCTTCACCGTTGCCTTATGGATTATGCCTGGAAAAAGCCGGCGTTAAGCCCCAGCCTGGCCACCCCATGCCGCCAGGACCCCCGCGGGCAGCGGCGGCCGGGACCCTGCAGACTCCCCATTCCCTCCGCCTCACCATTGCTCCGCTGGATGTTAATGACGACGCCGGGATAAACATTGCGGTAGAGGCGGGCGTCCATGGCACGGGCAGAGGGATAGGAACTACGTCCCACCCCAGCAGCGAAACACCCACCCGGCAACCGCCGCCGGTTTAAACCCCGCGCGCCGGCGTGCCGCGGGGGCTGCCGGGAGCCGCCGCGGGACTACATCTCCCGGCAGGCCCCTCCCACCGGCAATCCCGGGTTTGTTGGCTTTGAGGCGTGGGGCTTGCCGGGAGATGTAGTCTCGGGGCGCGGGCAGCACTGCTGCTTCCGGGGGAGGGAGGTCGGGGCGATTAGTCCTACTGCGTGAACGTAGCTGAGGGCAAGCGGAGGCGCCGCTCCGGAAAGGGCCGCAGGACGCCCCAGCCGGGCAGGACAAGCTCGGGGCTGGGGCAACACTGAGGCAGGGCTGCAGAACCCGTTCAGGTGGGACAAGGGTGGTAATTGTCAGAATACAAAACCAATGAAATGTTTTCATAGGTGTAGAATTCACATTTTTATGCTTACTTCTATTTTTTAACCAGAACAAAGGTAGCTCCACTGAAATGGAGCCTCAAAAAATTCATCGACACTCGTGCCTGTTCCTCTCCACGGAAATCTTTAGTAAAAGGCGAAAGATTTATGCGATCTGAAGAGAAACCAGAGTATAGTCATGTAATCCCTCCCCGACATAGTGGGCGTCTGTTCCATCCTCCACAGTCAGGGCGACATAGATTGGCAGCTCGCCCCCCGCTACTCCCTGTCCTTTGTTTCCGGCCCGGCCCCGCGGGGTGCACATGCCGGACAGCCCGGGCGGGACAGCGGCCACAGCGCTGGATACCGGCGGGGCCGGACAGCGGCGGGGCCGCGGGGCACCCTGGGTATGCAAATCAGCCCGGTAACGGGGCGGGGCGTACCGAGCCCTGGGCCGGTCCCGGTCCTCAGCCTCAATAGGCTCGCAGGTTCCCATCCTGGTTTAACCCCTAGCTGGGCATCGTGGAGCTGCTCACTCACTTCCCTCCACCCCGCAGGAAGGGCAGAAGTGAGACACTCGTGGGTTGAGACTAAGTAGTTTAATACGTAAACCAAAATAGTATTAAATTTAAAAATATAAGGAATATAAAATAGAATTATAGAATGGTCTGGGTTGGAAGGAGCCTTAAAGATCATCTCATTCCCATCCCTCTGTCATGAGCAGGCACACCTCCTACTACACCAGAACGCTCAAAGCCCCACCCCACCTGGTCTTGAGCACTTCTAGGAATACGGCAGCCACAACTTCCGTGGGCAACCCGTTCCAGCGCCTTGCTACCCTTACAGTAAAGAATTTATTTCTAATAGCTAATCTAAATCTCTCCTCTTTTAATTTTAAAACATTCTCTCTTGCCCTATCACTACATGTCTTTGTAAAAAGTCACTCTCTCTCTTTTTAATAGGTCCCCTTCAAGTATTGGAAGGCCTCAATAAGATCTCTCCAGAGCCTTTTCCAGGCTCGACAACGCCAGCTCTCTCAGCCTGTCTGCACAGGACAGGGGCTCCAGCCCTCTGATCATCTTCATAGCCTCCTCTGGATTTGCTCCAACAGATCCCTGTCTTTCCTGGTTTGGGGACCAGAGAGCAGGATTCAGCAGTAAAGGGGCAGGATTGCTTCCCCTGACCTGCTGCCCAGGATACACTTGGCTTTCTGGGCTGCGACTGCTCACTGTTGGCTCATGCCCAGTTTTTCATCCATAAGAACCCCCAATTCCTTCTCAGCAGGGCTGCTCTCAGTGAGTTTTTTCGTCTGTGTTTTCCAGTTCTTCTTGTGTCTGGGATTGTCCAGACCCTGAGGCAGCATGGGACACTTGGACTTGGTGAACTTCATGAAGTTCTCATGGACCCAAGTTTGCCCAAGTGCCCCTGGATGGCACCCTGTCCTTCAGGTGTGTCACCCACAGCACGCACCCTGCAAACTGGCTGTGGGTGCATTCGATCCCACTGTCTGTATAATTGATAAAGATATTAAAAGCCCAAGTCCCAGGACGCAGCCCTGAAGCACAGCGTTAGTCAGCTGTCTCCACCTGGAAATAGCATCAATGCCTACAGCACCCTGGCCGCGTTCATGTAGCCAATTTCTATAACGAAGTCTCAACACAAATCCATCGCTGAAGGCTGGAATAACAATTGTAGCATTTCTGTCAACAACCATTGTGATGGTATTTCTCATACTATCTCATCTACTTGTGTATAATGCCAGTAACGCCAAATACTCGCTTTTCATATCTATTTTTTAACCAGGACAAATGTAGCTCCACCGAAATGGAGCCTCTAAAAATTCTCTGAAACTCGTACTTGTTCCTCTCCACGGAAATCTTTAGTAAAAGGCGAAAGATTTATACGATCTGAAGAGAAACCAGAGTATGCCATGAAAGCCGCTCGTGCACAGACCGGGCCTCAGCTGTCGCTCTCTGGGACACGGCGACTTCGCGCCGTCCGAACTCGACTTCCCGCCGCCCCAGCCTGTTCCTGTGGCAGTGACATGGATCCAGGCGGTGCCCGAACGCAGCAGTCCCGGAGAGCAGCCGCGGAAAGGGCGACCGGGGCGGCGCCGTCGCGCGCGATGCACCCTGGGTACGGAAACAAATCTGAATACTAATGAACGATATGCTAATGAAGGGAGCGGTGCACACCGAGCATGTAAATAATTCGGAACACTAATATGGATATGCTAAGGAGGCCCGCCCGATCCGCAGCACATGTGCGTGGAGGGCTGTTGCTCTCGCTCGGCACCGCCGCGGGACGCCGAGCCCTAGACCCTGCCCGGAGGCGTTTGGAGGGTGACCAGCGGGGCAGAAATGAGGGGCCTGCAGCAGGCAGACCCCCAACAATGCCCGCTCCACGCCAGGTCCGCGAGCACAGCCATCTCCGCGGGCAGTCGCCATTGCCAGCCGCCTCCTCTCAGCGCCGCCGCGTCGCCAGGCAACGGCGCGCGTCTCGCGCTAGCGGCGTGGTGACGTAACCTCCTCGCGAGAGCTCGCCCCGCAAAGCCGCCCCGCGAGCTTCCGCCCCGCCTCTTTGCGCCGGTGCCGCACCATGGGTGAGTGGAGAAGGCCCGCGCCTGCCGACATCCGCCGCCATCCGCCGGCCGCGCCACTGCATCCGCCCCGGGCCTTCATCGGGTGGGAGCGGGGGCTGCCGCCGGCCTGCGCCATCCGCCATCGGGGGTGGCTGCTGTAGTGCTGAGCCGCTGGAGGGGGGAGGGTGAGCGGGCCCAACATGGCTGCTGGTGGATGATGGGGCGGGCGGCCTCGTCCCGCCATGCTTTGATTGCCTGCAGATCCCGAGCGCTGGGCTCGCTCCTGATGTCTCCTGCAGATGAGCAGATGCGGGTGAGGTGGAATACCACTCAGTGGACCCAGCAGGAGGGGTGGGGGTGGCATTATGGAACATTGAGCAGGTTGGCAGCTTGCGCCCTGCCGGAGGTGGCGTGTTTTGCAGAGGTGGTCCCCGCTGGGGACCCAGCAGGCTGAGTTGATTTGAGGTATCTCTCGTAGGGGCTCAGCGGACAGGTGGGATGGGGGTCCCTTCCTATAGTGGACCTACCACATCCTGCCAGTAGCGTAGGATGACTCCTGTAGTGTGCCTGTGAGATCAGCATCGGGCGCCTCCCAAAGAGTGCCCAGCACACGAGGTACGTTGCGAGGCAGCTTCCCAAAGAGGATATGGAAGAGAGAGTCTGTGTGCTTTGTACGGCTCTGCTGGAAGGGATATGTTTGAGGCAGATCTGAGTATCAATGATGAAGCTTCTCTGACTGCTGCATAAGGCTGAGTGCACTGTGCGGATACCAACCTTGGAGAGCTGAGGACTCAGAACCGTGCCCTGCTGCTGCAGCCAGGTGGGCTCGTGCCACCCTCTGACCACACTGCTCTCCATTCAGGTATCTCCAGGGACAACTGGCATAAGCGTCGCAAGACTGGGGGCAAGAGGAAGCCCTACCATAAGAAGAGGAAGTATGAGTTGGGGCGACCTCCTGCCAACACTAAGGTGAGTGATTGAGGAAGGTGGTCAGAATCGTGTTTTCAAACTCGAGTTGCTGCTCTTGTGCTGTTAAGAGTTTTAAATACCTGCTGTTTGGTGTGGCGTTGAATATCTGAGGCTGCGTCTCTAAAAGATGGTATTTGCCCCTGTGCAGATGGAAAGTAGTGATACATTTTTGAGATAAGAGGCAATTGGAGTGATGAAGCTTTCACCTTAGGTAGATGCAGCAGACCGTTCTGGTCAGTTACTGCATCTGCCGATGCTGGGGTTTGTCATAGTTACACTGACCACATTGCCTTCGAGGTTAGGACTGTGCTGGGCTCCTGTGAGGGCCATGTAGCATTCCAGCACCAACAGCAGCCTGGTGTTTGCTTCTAACTGCAGATTGGCCCACGCCGGATTCATACCGTGCGGGTTCGTGGTGGAAATAAGAAGTACCGAGCCCTTCGGTTGGATGTTGGCAACTTCTCCTGGGGGTCAGAATGTAAGTACATGGTGAGCCTGATGCATGGAATGGAAACCTGTGCTGGTCTTTGGTACTGCTGTAGAGTAGAGGGATACAAGCATGGATATGTGGGCTTGGATAAAACATCCTGAAGCTTGCAGCTGAAGCAGCGTGCATGGTGATGATGATAACTCTGACCTAATGTGGCCTATGGGGACTTGGATTTCTGCTAAGTTCACAGTGATAGGAGTGTCATAGTTACACTGAATGACATGCTTATCTTGACTTTTTCTGGGGGAGGGAAACTAAAGAGGAGCAGAAATCCTGAATATGAGTAGTTCTTCATAAATGCAAGTGTTGTTCATCAGTGAATATGGTTACTAAAAGTTAAATGATTTTGTGCAACAAAGGTGCTGAGGATGTTTGTGAGAAGGCCTGACCCTAGGACAGTGTTACATTAGCATGTGCAGTTTATTTTATATTCTTGCTTTGCTAAGCAAGAGTGATAAGCCCAGAAGCAAGAGGGCAATCTGTTATATTTCCCCTGAGCAAGGTGGGTTTTCTTTGATTTGCAAACTAAAACTGATATCACTTGAGCCTGGGCCTAGTCAGGGTGACTGAATAGGATGGTATAACCAGCAGTAAGGAAGGTGGTGGGTAAGTGACCTGCATGGTGTGAGGGGACAGGACATGCTTCCAGTCATCTCAGAGCATTGTCTGTAGTGTGAAAAGTGCTGTTACAACCAGTATTGCACATGTGAAGAGGCTGAGCTTACCTTGCAACAAGGATGAGGGACATGCGTGGCAGGAGTAAATCCATCTTGTGCATGACCTTTGTGTATGTGGAGGGCTGTGTTCAGGGCAGGTGACTGCTAAACAGTTAAATCTAGTAGCTAAGACTGTGTGTTTCAAACGGGTCCTGGAAGAGTGAGAACACCAGCTTCCTCTCGCAATTTACTCATAAACCTTCATGCTATAGAAGTGATTTCTGGAATGCATTGCAGAGCAGTCACACTCAGTACGGCTTAAATTCATTAATTCTAGAAAGTACATGCAGGATTGAGTCCTGTGTGCAGTGTTAGTTGGCATCTGCTGATCTTGCAGAAAATTTATTTTCTAGCATTGCTTAGATATTTTAGAGATGAGTTCCAGCAAGGCCACTGTTGCCAGTTTTTTTTGTGTAGGAGGGATTTAATTTCCAGGTGTAGATTTTTGTCCTAACAACAGAAAGTTTGACTGATGAAAAATAGATGCATCTTTTAGTTATATTTAATTCAGTGCCAGGCAAGCTGAAGGACACTGGATGAGGTAGTTTAAAGGGTATGTGTGAGATGTGTGAACTGTATAATCGGGTGTCTGATCCCTGTAGGTCTGAACTCATGCTCTTCTTTTGAAAGGCTGCACTCGCAAGACCAGAATTATTGATGTTGTGTACAATGCTTCCAACAACGAACTGGTGCGGACAAAGACCCTGGTGAAGAACTGCATTGTGCTCATTGACAGCACCCCATACCGACAGTGGTACGAGGCCCACTATGCCCTGCCCCTCGGACGCAAGAAGGGCGCCAAACTGGTATGTCTGGGGTTGTCCTTTGGGCTCCTGACAGAGCAGAGTCTGCCCTGCCAGAGACGGTTACCCATCCTGAACAGACAGTGCCTGCCAGAATAGGGTTGGGTACCCAGCAGTGCTGGCATTGGTTATCTGGACTGTGTTCCTATAGCTTCGCAGGATAAGTCTGGCTCTCTTAATGGAGTGCTCAGTACCAGGAGCTCTGAGGTTACACCCATTTTTGCACAAGGACCTGCCTGCTGAGATCTTTGTCTTCTAATGATGATACCTTTGTCCAGTTCTGCTACTGAAGGGAGAGCGATGACAATTTAGGATGCTGAGGAAGACTTTGCAGGTTGAGTTCTTGTGCTGGGCAGTGATTGCTTTGGTGAGAAGTTTGGGGATTGCTAATTGAACTTCAGCGTGTTTTTAAGTGTCTTGAAACTATACTGAGCCATTAATTTAAGAATCAGACCTCAGACTGCTAGAAGGTATTTAAAACCTCACGTGCAGCATTCAGGTTAATCCTTGCATTAAAAGCAAAGCACTTCTCATTTGAGTGCTGTATGGTTTCGAAGCAGGGCAAGAGCTTGTAACTTGTCTGCCTGGACTTGCACCACACCCAAGTGCTCTCATTATGTCTGCAGAGGGAAAGAATTCACTGCTTTTTGTGGAGGATCGATTCACCGGGGAAACATTTGCAGTTTCATTGGTTTGAGAACAGCCTTCCCTAGGCATTGTGCTCAGTTGTCAGCAGTGATTCTGGTTAGCAGTGTTGTATTTCTTGGTCTAGAAAGTGAAATGCAGCACCTGGTTGTGTGAGATCAAAGTATTTGTACCTCGGCCAGGTATGACTTGGAAAACAGTACAGTGCTGAGAATACAAGGGTCTCCTTCATGGTGGTGGAAAACTCCTGTGTTAGTGGAAGGTGGCCATTTGTTTAACAATTCTTTTTTGGGCTTGAGTTTAGACTCCTGAAGAGGAGGAAATACTGAACAAGAAGCGTTCAAAGAAAATCCAGAAAAAATATGATGAGCGAAAGAAGAATGCCAAGATAGCAAGTATTCTTGAGGAGCAGTTCCAGCAAGGAAAGCTACTTGGTGAGTCCCTGGCAGCATTAATGTAACTTGTTCTTTTACCTTCTCCAGAGATACCCCACTTGTGGCAGGATGGGGAAATCTGCCTAGCCACGCTCCTGCAGTTGATTTTTCCTGTTTGTGCTTTAAGAAAAAAATGGGGCTCAAGACTTGCAAAAAATGAGCCAAGTGTGTGTCAGAAAAATGTGCTGCAGGCATCTAAGAGCTTTGATATTTCAAGCTCTGGCAAATAGTTGGGTGTTCTGAAGTCTTCTGGTGATGAGACCTTTGTCCAGTTCTGCTACTGAACCCGAGCGATGACAGTTTGGAGATCTGAGGAGGACTTCATTAGGGACTGTGCAGCAGGGCAGCTTCCAGAGCGTGGTACCTCAGGAAGGGGTGCTGACATGGGCGTGTGAACTGGTGACTTGGTTACTGATGAGGTGCTCATCCATGCAGCTGCAGAGAGGCTGAGTGCAGTGTTTGTTCTTTGGTCTGTGCAGTGGGGTGGGGAATTGCCAGACTTTAACTGGATGACTTCTCCTTACAGCCTGCATTGCCTCCAGACCTGGACAGTGTGGCCGAGCCGATGGCTACGTGTTGGAAGGCAAGGAATTAGAGTTCTACTTGAGGAAGATCAAGGCCAGAAAAGGCAAATGAATAAAAACTATTGTGCTGAGAGAACGAATAAAACCAAGAGTCTACCACAGTACCAGGTTGTGTGCTCATTTGTGTGTGCAGGGTGGAAGGGCTTGTGTAGCTCTGCCTGCCTTGTATAACATGAAGGAAGATGGATCTCTAGGAATCCCTGATGTCCTCAAGCAAAACTTGACTGTGATGTGCTCAAGTAAAACATCTCCCTGGGTTCTAAGACAATGACTTACAGGACCAAGTGTGTGTGAAAAAGTTGTCAGATTTGGCAGAAGTGGAGCATGTCCAGTATTGGAAACCTCTGAGCAGGAGGAAGGTGCAAGTGTCCACCCCCATTAAGAATTCTGGCTTCCTGGGAGCTTCTGAGGTGCTATGTTAAGTCAGCATGTGCTGCATTTGGGGTGTTGGAGAGGTCAGTGGGGAAATGGGCTGCTAAGTTTGGCTGAAAACTTGGCTGTTACACCTTCAGCCTCTGCAGCTGGTAACTCATACCTCTGCCTTCCACATTACATGAGCTCCCATTCCCTGGTTCAGGCCAACAGTCCCTTCTGTTACTTGGTGTTTCCTGCCTGGTTGTACAATTCCCTGTAGGGTCCACTATCTTTTAACCAAACTCGGTGGCACTGCTCAGTGACCAGCTGGTCTTTCCCTGACCTCCTTGGTCTCATTCCAGTGCAAGATCAATTCCTTCTAGCAGAAGGGCCAGGCTCACATGATGGTCTGTCCCTTTCGAAAGCTGGATACAAACCAGCTTTCTGCCCTGTCACTTGTGGAATTGGAAAGCTGCGGTGAACAAAAGCTTTTCTGGATGTTTTGGGCTAGTGGTGATACCATTCCTAGAGGCTCCAGTGCTTAAGGAAGTTGAATCTCTGCAAATGGTTTTGTGCAGGTATTGGGGGAAGTCAGGAGCCCATCTGACGGCTGGTCCTGTGCTGTGGGGCAGGCCAGGCTTGCACACCTTGTGCCTGTCAGGTGAACACACTGCACGCCTCATCCCATTTCTGTATTTTCACAAAAGCCTTGTTCATCCATCGGATCAACTCTAGTACAAGAAAGGCTTCCTGCCGCCCCCAGCATCACAATTACAAGCTCTGAACTGAAGGCGGTGGCCCATGATCATCTTGCTTCAAGCAGAGTTGTGGTGAGACTCAAGTCTCATGCTTTAAAAATGCAACTGTCTGCCCCCAAATAGCTTGGCTTGGTGGGGAGGGGTTTAAGATTTTTTCCTGTGATGCTCTGCTGTGTTTGCCAGGTGTAACAGCAGGAGGTGCCCTGGGGAGTGTAGGTTCATCCTGCGTTGCTGGCAGGGAGCTGAGGATGAGTCAGTGCCAGAGCTATGCACTGGAGAATGGTACCTATTCCTGCTGGTAGCGGGTTGTGACCTGTGTGTGCACTGGCACTGCCTCACAGATTGGTTCTGTGCTCGTGGACACTGTGAGCAGAGCAGTGCCCAGCTGGGTGCCACTGCAGTTCAGGAATCCCTGGCAGTGGGACCTGGGCTGGGTGGGGTGTTAGCACAAGCACATTCTTTCTCCATAGCCATCCGGTGTAAACTTTCCCTGCTCTCCAGCAACGCCTCCTTTCCAGAGAGGTGGGGTGGAGGCGATAAGAGCACTTGGCAGGGATATGTCACGGCTGCTTCCTCTGAGTGTGTTTCTTCTCTCCCCTCATCCTCCACTGAGTGCAAACAGCATTCAGGGTGTTTCTGGGGAACTTTGTACAGATGGAGAAACTGAGGCTTATAGAGCAAATGCCAGTTTGGTGTCAGAGCAGGATTATAAACCTGTCCCCTGATGAGCAGGATTATGGCTCATCAATGCACGCTGCTTACAAAGTTAATGCTCTGAGAAACACAGCTGCCACGGGCAACCGCCCATGGCAACGAAAGTAGCACCTGGAGCTGTGCTGGAGGTGTGACATGGGAACAGGACAGTGGCAGCCGACCAGGGATGTGTGGCACTTCACTCCCAAGGTGGCACAGGCTGTGGGATGCACAGCCCTATGGATGGCACAGGGATTTACCTGCCTGGGAGGGGGCAAAGCTGCCATGCACTGAGCCAGGATGTGATGGGCAGGGGCTGGAGTTAAACACAGCTTTAGCGTGGCTAGACTTAGAAAGTGCCAAAGCCTGGCCTGAGAACCTTACCTGCTTCTCCTGGCAATTGCAGGGTCTGAATTAAAAAAGCTGCTTTCATAGGGTGATCAGCCGACAGCACAACCCAGGTGAAGTCACTTTTTTGTGTCCAGTGCCTTGCTGTTGAGTGGCTCTCTCAGCTCCATGCAGTATTAACTTCGGGGTATTTTCACAGGACATGATCCAACCCAGGAAATTACCTCGTGGTTACACTTTAACAGGTCCAGCAGTGACCTGGAAGGCACTGGAGAAGCAGGGTTGTCTTGTTGAGGGAATTTGGGAGCTTTAAATTAAGGGGTCTTGCAGGAAAGGGAACTTTTTACTAATATTCTTAGGGAAAACGTGAGTGTGCTGGGGCTGTCACAGACAGAGAATAGGGAACACCAGCTTGATCACACCTCCTTGCCACCTGTAACAGATAGAGATTTGGGTGGGGGCTGCAGGTACCAGAGCAGGGGCTGGACAAGACCCGGTAGGGTGATTTAGGTCACTCCCCTTTGCAGCCGTGACATCTGAATTTAGGCTTTGTGAGAAGGAGGGGAAAGGAGAGAATGTTACATCGTTCCCAGCAGCCCTGGGAATGGGACCCCAGGGAATAAAAGCAGAGGGGGCATCCAGGGAAGGACTGTGGGTATTTATGGAGTACAGGTGGAAAATACTGTTCTTGTTTGCCCTATCCAAAGTCTGCAGCCATGGGCTGGGCTACAGCCCCTGGAGACAGCTGCCGACCCTGCCTGTCCTGCCTTTGCCCTGTGGCAGCTTCTGGTCTCTGTCCCAGTGGGGATTTGGGCATGGCATGAGCCAGGATACACTGAGATACCCTGGTACCCTGTAATACCTGGCAGAGGGTGATGAAGGGATATTAAAGCCTGGGATACTTTCCTAGGGCCTAGGAGGAAGCAGGGAAGGGAAAATTAACAGCTGGATATAAAACAGTGGGAAACATCCATGAGTGACAGGAGACATGAAGGGAAATCACTCCATCCTCGTCCCCAACCCAGGTGGAGCTGGGACTGACCAGTCCTAGGACTGATCAGTCCCACCATGGGCTGCTGGAAGCCACACTGCACTCTGCAGGAAACACCACTTCCTTTGCCGGCCGGAGCACCACGTCCTGCCCTGCCCAGCTCCCTCCCTTCCTGCCTGGGCACCAGGCCCAGGACGGCTCCTGAGCAGACAGGGTGGCTAATGCAGATTCCAGCCTGGAGAATGTTCCTCTGGGCAGGGGGAGCAGGACTAAAGGGTGCCCCCCCATCCCCAGAGAAGGGCTGGAGCATCACGGGTGAGACTCACTGAGGATGCCTGTGCTGGCTAGTGATTTACAGCATCTCCAGCCTTTGCCCTGCTTCCAGGAGCCCCACAAATTCCTGCTTTGTTCAGGAACTGTGGCATTTACAGTAGGCTGACACCTTCCCCATCTGTGTTGTAAATCCTGATGCAAAGCAAAGGCTACGCTGGCCTTTAGCCGGTGCCCAGCTCTGCTCCACCAGGGCGACAAAGTGGCTCCAGGGATGCTGGGCAAGACCCACACTGGGGCATCACCCAGGGCATGGGAGGGTAGATAGGGTAGGAGTGAAGTCCACCATTCCTGCACTCCCCACATCCCACTGGTTGGCTCCCCACCACCCCAAACCACACAGACACAGGGATGGATCTGCACTGCCAGGAGTAAAATTATTTATTTCTTACTGAGAGCTGGATCCTACAGGGCTGGGCAGCACATCAGGCATGCAAGGGACCCCCACACTGATGCTGCCCTCTATGTGTGTGCATTTCATACCCCCACTCACACAACTGTGCACATATACTCCATGAAGCAGCACATGTGCATTGACTGTTTCAAGTCCCTGTGCCACAGTTGGGTGTGGGGTGAGGCAGCAGGCAGAGCCACCTCAAGCTTCCCCTGACAAGCCCAGGGCACCCTGTCCAAATGTGACACCCCCTGTAGACTACACAGGCAGGGCCAGCCTCGTTTTATGTCTCCAGACCCTGTACCCTGCAGGCTGGAGAGCAGCAGGTCTGTGCCAGATACCATCTGGCTCCAGCAAGAGAGGAAGTTCTGATCAGTGGGTCTGGCACACAGCATTGTCACTTAATCCCCAAAACCAGCCCCCACCTTCCCTCCATGCCCTTCCTCAGGCACTGACAGCCCACATGTGTTCAGACACTACCACCCTGTGGCAGGGTCCCCAGAGCCTGAAGCACCCTTGCACCCCTGCCCAGCAGCATGCAGCACATGGCAAGCGAGAGGTTCACCTGGTAGGGGTTCACAGGGGAAGGGATGGGTATTTGGAGATGTAGCTTTGCAAACCGCCACTGTAAGCCACAGCAGGACAACTCATGCCTCTCCTGCTCCGCCAGCTTTCACTCATGCCCAGCCCCTGCCATCCTGCTGATGTGTCCCAGACACAGCTCAAGTCCTGGCATCAGTGCAGGTCAATGGTCTCATACTCCAGGTTGTCTGAGTCGTCCAGGTCGATACCAGGTACCAGGTTGTAATAGCTGGTTGACTGACTCATGTATATCTTCTCCCGGTCAGCAGAGTCCTTCAGGACTTCGCTCACACTGACAGTGTCCACCTCTGGCTCACTGCCTAGCTCCTCTGCCCTTGGTGCTGGGGTGCCCAGCTGCTCTTTGTGGGCTGGCAGCTGGGAACTGCTGGGGGATCCCACCTGTATCTCCACCTCTTCATAGACATCTCTGCCACTCTCCAGTGGATCCACAAAGGGCTGGAGCACGACGTGTTTCCCCAGCAGCACTTTCTTCTCAGTTTTGGAGGGAGCAGCAGGCAGCTCATAGGGGATGTAGTGATGAGGCTCTGCAGACACTGGCACATTGCTCCTCTCTGCCATAGCCCGGTGGCTCTGGGACCTGCTCTGAAGGCTGTAGTTGGTCTTTTTTTTCTGCCGGCAGAAGCACCAAGTGATGCTGGTGAGGATGAGGAAAGGGGGCAGGCAGATGAAGAGGGCAGTGAGGCTGTGCGAACGGCAAAGCTCATCCCGGGGGATGCTCCAGAGGCCCATGCCATGGTAGTGCTCTGGTGTGTGGCAGATAACCTCAGCAGTCTGGCTGGACCAACCCTCCAAGTTGGTGAGCAAAGCACAGCTGCAGTCCCAGCTGTTGTTGGAGAGCTGAAGCTGGAGCAGGGATGGCTTCAGGAGGCTGGCAGGAAGGAAGGTGAGGGCATTGAAACCCAGGTAGACCTCCTGGACCTGGGAAGATGCTTTCAGGAAGGAGCTGGGTAGCTCCTGAAGCTGGTTGCTGTCCAGATAAAGGACCCTCAAATTAGGGGCATCTTCCAGAAAGTTTCCAGGGAGACTTTCCAGCAGGTTATGACTTAAGTGTAAGATCTCCAAGGTGGGAGGGACTCCTTGTGCGTTGCTGATGGCCATGATGCCACAGTGTGAGAGGTAGAGCTCCCGCAGCCCCTGCACCGCCACCAGTGCACCCCAGTCCAGGTGAGTGATGTTGGAGCTGGTGAAGTTGAGGCAGCAGCTCTCAGGGAGTGGAGCCTCCCGGAAAGCCTGGTAGTCCATGGGCTCTGAGCAGTTGCAGATTGGCAGTGCTGGGTCGAGGGCAAGGCCGGCAGCGAGCCAGAGGCTGCCCCAGAGGGACACGGTGCCCAGCCCAGAACCTGTGGGGAGAGCAGACGGGACGGTGACTCCTTGTTCGACCTCCTCTCCCGCTTCCTTTGTTCCAGCCTTCCCGCCGGGGGAGAGTGAACCCCACTCCTCCTCCCCACCAGAAAATGACCCGGTTGCCGCAGGTTCTCCCGGAACCGTCCCCCAGTGCCACCGTCCCCTGCCAGCCC
>VZRN01001083.1:8291467-8330758 GCA_013397935.1 Dasyornis broadbenti | reverse complement strand
CCTGGAAGCAGTGAATCACCCGGGCTGGCTGCGTGCCTCGGCGGCTATCGGAGCCTCATCGGTTTCGGGGCGCCCCGCGGGGTGTGCGTGGGCCGGTGGGTGCCCCGGTTCCCAGGGGTGCCGGCCCGTGCTGCTCTGCCGCACGCAACTTCTCCTCCGGCTGACAGCAGCGTGTGTAGGTGGAGGGTGCCGGTTCCCAGCCCGGCCCGAGCGGGCTCGGTGGCTGAGTGTGCAGATTGGAGGGTGACATCACGGCAGGAAAAACCTGTCTCCGTGGGGCTGCCTTTCGATGGCCTCCGGTCCCCAGGCTTCCTGCCCTGCGCAGGACTTTCCAGGTTGATCTATCATGTGGAAAGATGCAAAGTCCGGCCATAGTGGGAGGAAAAATGCCCTGGAGGTTTTGCAAGAAATGGGTGAAGAAAATGCCTGGTTGAGAGCATCACAGTTTAGATCTTAGTGGGCGACGCAGCAGGAGGGAGCATGTGACGCTTGCCGGGCTGTGCTGCCGGGGAGGGGAGGAGGAGGAGGCTTGTAAGCAGGCAAGGGTAAGAGCTGTGTCTCACCCATCCATAACCACCTCTTTCTTTGCAGGGTGGGTTTGCACGATGCTATGAAATGACAGACCTCTCCAGCAACAAAACCTATGCCGTGAAGGTCATTCCTCATAGCCGAGTGGCCAAACCCCACCAGCGGGAGAAGGTGGGCGCTATGGGGCTGGTAGGATGCTGGGCTAGTAGGGGGCAGCAGGGGCCCTGTGCTCACCTGGCACCACTGCTCTCTTTCAGATCACCAATGAGATTGAGCTACATCGGGACTTGCACCATAAGCACATTGTCAAGTTTTCCCACTACTTTGAGGACTCAGAAAGCATTTACATCTTTCTGGAGCACTGCAGTAGGAAGGTCAGTGCTGCTGTGGCCTCCTTGTCAAAGGATCTCCTAAACAGCCATAGCTGGTTGGAGCAGGCCTTACTGAGGTGTTTTGTCAGCACTCCCCTTCTCCTGAGCTGTCAGCTCTGTCACACCCTCTGAGCTCACCATAAGCTATGTGGTTTTGCATGGCACTGGGCACTCCTTCAACTGCCTGTCTCTTGGGCTGCCTCTCACGGTGGGGCCACCATAAATCCAGTGGTTGCCCTGGCTCTGCTGAGCAGCCTCAGCCTCGTGTGGGGAGTCTGCTGAGGTCATGGCTGTGAAAGAAGGATTATTTGTGAATGTGCAGCTTCTGGAAGAACTGGCTTTGACCCTGCCTACCCCATACCTAGTCAGCAGGGCTGCCTGTTCTCCCTGCCTGTGATCACAAGCTACCTTCTCTCTTTGCAGTCCCTGGCCCACATCTGGAAGGCCCGCCATACTCTGCTGGAGCCCGAAGTGCGCTATTACCTCAAACAGATCATCTCAGGCTTGAAATACCTTCACCTCAAGGGCATCCTGCACAGAGACCTCAAGCTTGGTGAGTGCTGTGGTTGGTGCATGGTGTTGTGTGGGGAGTAAGCTGTCCCCGAGGGACTTGTGGTGACGCATCGCCCTTGACTTGCAGGCAACTTCTTCATCAATGAAAACATGGAGCTGAAAGTGGGGGACTTCGGGCTGGCTGCTTGCCAGGATGTCTCTGACCAGAAAAAAAAGTAAGTTTGAGATTTTCCTGTTCTAGAATCCTCCAGGGTTTCACTCTTCTTCCTCCTGTGGCTTCCCAGGAGAGTGGAGGGGACGAGGGGTCCCTCCTTATCTTGGGAGAGGAAGCCTCAGGACCCCTTCCTGGAGTGAAGGAGCAATTTCTGCTCCAGCTGCAGGCAAGGCGAGGGGGCTGGGAGCTTTGTGGCTCCTTCAGGAGTGAGCTTGCAGCCGTTAGGGAGAACAATGTGTTGACTATTGCTATTGTGCCTGCCCGGCTGCCATGCCGGCTGCACAGGCTGGGACACAAAGGCTCTGTTCCTCCTCAGCTCTGGGACAGGCTCTTCCCAACAGCTCCCCAAGAGCAGCTGCTTGTGATCCCCGTGAGCTGGAGAGGAGGGAGTTTGTATGGGACTCCTTGCAGATGGTAGGGGGCTTTGGGGCACAAAGAGCAAAATGGAGTGGGGAAGACAAGGCTGTAAGCGAAATCCCAGGGCTTGGAGCATGGGGAAGGCTGTCTGTGAGGGGATGCAGAGCATGCACTGATCTGATGCTCTACCCCACAGGACAATATGTGGGACCCCCAACTACCTGGCCCCAGAAGTGTTGCTGAGGCAGGGCCATGGGCCGGAGTCAGACGTGTGGTCTCTGGGCTGTGTCATGTAAGTCTGTGCTGCTGTGTGGGATGGGGTCCAGGTACCCTGCCTGGGGTGGTGGGCAGCTGCTCTGTGGGCAGCCTGATGAGGAAGTTTTGTTGTGCTTTGCTTTGTGGCTCTGCAGTGGTTGCTGAGAGGCAGGGGGAGGGGAGCGAGTGGCTGGATCCTGCCCAGCCCCACTTTGGAGCAGGTGCTGCCTGTAGCCATCCTGGGATGCTGTGTGGGGACTGTGCAAGCAGGACCTGCACGGAGTGGGCGTGCTCATGCCGTGCTCAGCTCTGGTTCAAAGCAGGCTTGACCGCACTGTGAACCTGATAAACAACGGAAAATCTCCGTGGCTGCTGCACTGTTTGCTCAGGGAGCGATTGCTGTTTCGGCACATCTAGCCCCTTGCCCGGCTGCTGCCCGCAAGTTTCCTGCTCCATTTTCCACCCTGGTGGCCACACGGGTGGGAGCAGCGGGAGCAGCGGGTGGCCTTTGCCTGCCAGCTCTTTGTCCTTCCTCAAGGCTCCTTGCTTGTTGCTCTAAACAGTTGCTAGCAGGAAGCATGGCCGGATGTGAGCATGGCTGTCCAGGCTGGAAGTGGTGTTCTCAGCCAGGTGTGGCCAGCCAAATGCCAATAACTTCCTTGCTTTAAGCACTGCTGAGTCACAAGCCTGGTTGGGATCTGACAGTGGCATGTGTGTCCCCTCCCAGGTACACCCTGCTGTGTGGGAACCCTCCCTTTGAGACCTCTGACCTCAAGGAGACCTACAGGTGTATCAAGCAGGTGGAATACACCCTCCCGGTCTTCCTCTCCCTGCCTGCCAAGCACCTCATCGCTGGCATCCTCAGACGCAACCCCCAGGACCGCCTCACCCTTGAGGAGATTTTGGACCACGAGTTCTTCAAAGTGAGTGGATGGGGGCTTGGGTCAAGGCACCCTTCTCCAGGTGGGATGAGGCTTTTTGAGCTGTGCAGGGTGCTGTCCTTGTCCTTCAAAGGAAGCAGCCGCTGTCCGGCCCAAATGCCAGCCAGAGGAACTGAGGGATCTGGTGTGCTTCTGCTGCCTTGTTGCTATAGCAAGGGTTGTTTCCTGTACTGATGCCAGTCATGGTTCTGAGGCTTGACAGAAACACAAGCTGGCTGTCAGGAGGGATGTGAATGACTGCGGTCAGCCCAGGGCAGCTGCTCTGCCTGAAGCATGTGGCCTGTGGAAACCAAACCTCTCTCTTGACCTCTCTGCAGGGCTACACGCCTGAGAAGCTCCCTCCCAGCAGCTGCGTAATGGCTCCAGAACTGAGTCCCCCAAATCCTGCAAAGACTCTGTTTGCTAAAGTCACCAAGACTCTGTTTGGGAAGAAGAAACCTAAGGGTGAGTTTGTGCCTTGCCAAGGAGCCTCTGGGTAACCCTTCCTTCAGGGAGAAGTGGATCCTGTCTCCTGGAGAGATCTCTTGATGGGTCTCTGTGGACCCCCTGTCTGGGAACAGCACAAGCTGGGTGTGCCCTTGCACTTCTTGTGCTGGTGGCCTGGCATGGGTGTGTGCCTGGAGAGCGGATGCTGTGCTGCAACCCGTGGGGCAGTTCTTCCTGGAAGCCCTGTGTTGCATGAGAACTGGGAAGTGAAAGTGGGAGGCAGCTGTCTGACACCGTCCTTGCCTCCATGGGCACGGAAACAGATAAGGGAGAGCTGAGCTACTGGGAGGAGTGGCCTGGATGTCCCCATCCCCTGTGCTCAGCATTATACTCATCTCTTGCTCTCTCTTCAGCCAAGAAGGGCTCTTCAGAAGACAGGGATGACATCTCCAAGCTGGTTACTGGGCTGGTGAAGACTTCAATCTGTCGGCAGATAAGCTATAAAACTGTTGTCGGGAATGAGGTGAGAACATGTCTGAGGCTATGCGTGCCCTTCTTTAGGAGAGTGGACATGACGGTGATAAAGCCAGGTCTCTCTACAGGCCACTCCTGTATCATGCCGCAGTGCCAGCTCCAGCCCTGTGGAGACTGTGGTGGAGGAGACGTCTTACAAGTCTGCATCCCCCTCCATCCGGGGAATGATGGCCAGCAGCTGTGAAGGTGAGCAATACCTGCCCTGGCCACCCCAGCCTGCCCCAAGCTTCCTGTCATGCCTGAGCTGATAGTGGGGCCGGCTGACTCAGCCTGTCATCTTCTCTCCACAGCCTTTGAAGATTGCATCACTGCCTCTGCCGTCATTGAGTCAGCTGTCCGGCTGCTTCGAACCTGCCTCTCCTCCATGCCTCCAGGTAAACTGGTTGGACTGCTCTGGGATGGGATAGGGTGCTGTGCATCCTATTCCCCATGGGATGAAGGCATGGCTGCTATTTGAGGTACAAATAGCACCCTAAATGGTGCCAGAGCCTGTTGTAGGAGTCTGCTCCCCTGTGGGGGGGTGATATGGACAAGGGCTCACCTCCTCTCTTCTCCAACAGCGGAAAAAAACCCAGCTTCCCTTGCCTGCCATGAGCACTTTGTCTGGGTGAGCAAGTGGGTGGATTATTCCAACAAGTATGGCTTTGGCTACCAGCTCTCCAACCGCAGCATCGGGGTCCTCTTCAACAATGGCACGCATATGGCACTTTCCCCCAACCACAGGTGAGTGGTGGGAATGGGGCTGGTGTCTGTCTCTGGGGAAGTCCCTCGGGTGGGAAAGGGGCAAGGGATGTCTGTGCCAGGGTGGTCATCTCCAAAACTCGTGCTGTGCTCCCTCCAGGACTGTACATTACAACCCAACCAACAGCAAACACCTGACGTTCTCCGTGGCTGCCATCCCCGAGCAGCTGCAGGGACAGATGAGTGTCTTGCGCTACTTTGCATCTTACATGGAGCAGCATCTCATGAAGGTGAGTGCTGAGGCCCAGGGCTGGACATTGGGTCATGGCTTGACCACACCACTTGGGCCAGTTGGACTCCCTGCTTGCAGGCTGTGGCCAGGTGGACATTCCGAGTTGTGCCCTGGGAGTGGGGACCCCATTGAAGGGGTACCCAGGTTTGGTGGTGTGTGTGCTGGTAGCAGTGCTCTGTGTGTGGGACCAGTGGCTTATGCAGCCCCTTCTCTCAAAGGGAGGTGACCTGCCCAGCATAGATGACCTCGGGCAGCCAGCCCTGCTCCTCCTGCAGTGGGTGAAGACTGACCAAGCCTTGCTCATGCTCTTCAGCAATGGCACCCTCCAGGTATGTGTGGAGCACAGGGGAGATGCCCAGACCCTTGTGAGGAGGAAGCTGGATGGGGGTCTCCTGGCCTGTGTTGGATCTTGTCTGCCACAGCCCAAATGCAAAATCCAGCTATGAAAACAGCTGTGGGCCAGCTATGAAAACAGCTGTGGGCCAGCTATGAAAACAGCTGTGGGTGCAGGATGCTGCTCCAGTGCCTGGAGCTGCTGGTTGCAGCTTCCCCAGCCCATGGCGGGACATGACACTTCAGGTGGATGTTTCCACCTGTCCCTGTGCTAGGGCTGATGCATTCCTGCCATGGGGCATGGAGCAGGGATGCTCCCAGGCAGGCTGGGGAGGAGGAACGGGTTGAGGCAGGAAGTGTGGCTCTATCCTGATTCCCAGCATGCTATGGGAAGCATGGGTTAAACCAAGCCTAATCTGTCTCCTAGGTGAATTTCTACAACGACCACACCAAGGTGATCATTAGCAAGCCTGACCACTCCTGCCTTGTCACCTACATCAACCGGGAGCGCAACTCCTACACTTACAAGCTGTGCAGCATCCAGGAGCTGGGCTGCTCTCCTGAGCTCCACCACCGCCTCAGATACATCCTCAAGCTTCTCCAAGAATGGGCTGAGGCCTAACGTGGGTCCTTGGGGGACCCTCTCTGGACATAGAGGGTTTCCCCCTGCCCTCCCATGGGATGGGAGGTATGACGTGGTGCTGGCTACCCCCCTGGGCACCCTCTATCTTGGTGCTCAGCTGGACTCTGGACTGGACAGGTGGATGTGGTTACAGCAGCAGATCTGGATATCCTTGCTGCTCCCTGGCTGTGGGCAATTGCTGTCTTCTCACTGGCAACTCCTGCTCTGGTGGTGCTGGTCTTGATGGAATGGACTGGGGTGTTACAGAGAGGGGCTGGTGGGAGTTCTGCAGCCGAGTTTGGGGCTGGCTGTGCCTTGTTTGGGGCTGGCAACTGCCTGTGTGGGGGCTCAGGCTGCCCTGTCCAGGTTGATGCATCAGTTGCACAGACCCTCTGCATGGCCTGGAGATGGCTGCCACAGCCTTGACCTCAAACTTTGGGTGCTGGGGGGTAGGAGAAATCCCTTCCCAGGGCTGGGCAGGGGTGGAGGGTGCTGCCTGCCCTGCCAGGGGCTCTGTGGGCTGGTATGTGCCACTCCAGAACTGTTACACTAAGGAGGGGGCTGTGCTGGGCCCAGCTGTGCCCTGTCTCTTCCCAAATTGTGAATTGTCTGGTACAACCTGAGGTTTGATAAAGGGTGGGGGATGGGATCTGAGGACTTGCCTGGAGAAGCCCTCATTTTGTTGGGACCCAGGGTTGTTTCTTATTTCAAGGCAGTCTGTGCCTTGTGGGACTATTTATGTATCTTATTTATATGGAATTATTTATTTTTCCTGTTGCTCTGTCCATGTGCAGCTCTCCTCTCCCTGACTTGCCTCAATAAAAACTCATTTGTGTAAGGGCAAACTGTGTCTGCCTTGTTTGAAGCTGGTGTCACAAGAGGGTCTGCTCCACACCTGCTCCTGCCTGCCAGGGATGATGCTCCTTGCTACTGACTGTTGCTGGGGGACAAGGTCAGGGAGGTAGGGTGAGTGTGAGGAGCCCATGTAGCACCTCCTCTGCTTTCATGGGACTGGCACAAAGGGCAGAGTTAGCTCTTGCTGATGCTGGTAGAGCCCTGGAGCTACCTCAACTTCTTGCTGCTGCCAAACTCATTCCCAATTCTTTCTGCGTTTGGACCCAACCCAGCTGCTCTCATTCTGCTGAGCTGCAGAAGGCAGGAGCTATGACCCAGGTGGTGGAGGGGTTGCCTGGGTCCTGGCACTGACATCTTGTGTGATGGGATACGAGCTGGGCATGAAGCCAGGAAAGAGCTCTATGAGCTTGCTTTGAAGGTGATCTGTGTAATCAATCTGCCTGGGAGCAGCTTGTGCTGTGGGAAGCAGCTTGGGCTGCTCCAACAGCCTTGGGCACTTGCCTCTTCCAGGGAAATCCAGCCTTTTGTTGTGTTTGCTGCCACTTGGGTCTTTTTGCAAACCATAGT
Organism: Dasyornis broadbenti; assembly: GCA_013397935.1. Lineage (NCBI taxonomy): Eukaryota > Metazoa > Chordata > Aves > Passeriformes > Dasyornithidae > Dasyornis > Dasyornis broadbenti. The sequence continues at coordinate 8,323,269 of VZRN01001083.1, read as the reverse complement.
AGTGGGAACTGAAGCGTGGGTGTGAGTTGAGACTGGGAGTGAACATCTGTATCTTGCTCCCTGTACACACCCTGGCTGAAGATTCCAGGTATGACACACAGCTGCTCAAAACCTCTTTATTTCAGCTGCTCTCTCTCTACAACTCTACACGACTTGGTGCATGGAGAGGTGTGTGCTACTCGAAGTAGACCCCGTGCACTGTGGCCACAGCAAACAGGGAGGCATTAGAGAAGGTGGCAGAGGCAAAGCTGTCAGTCTCAGGGTCCCATAGTGCCCGGCTGGCCACCAACAGGCTCTGCTGGCTCTGCTGGCCCAACACCACATGGCAGACCAGCTTATAGCGGGGTGGCACCACCTCCTTGGCCCGGCCCTGCAGCAGCTCAGTCAGGCTCTGGGCTAGTGGGGCACTGCCCTGGGGGCTGTAGACAGTGTTCCCCAATGCACTGGCCAGGGTTCCCTCCAGCACCCGCTGCACCCGCTCTGCATTGAACTTGCAGCCTTTGTCTGGCCCCATCCTGTAAGTGTTTTCAAGGTGGGTCTTGAGGATGGGTTGGAAAATTGGGAGCCCAGAGAAGCTAACACGTCTGTGGAGCATCCAGGGGCCAATGGAGGGACGCCTGCTCCCCGGGACCATCCCAAATGAGCTGCGGCGGCTGAGGATGGAGTTGCGGCGGGAGAGCAGGGGGGTTGGTTTGCCATCCTCAGTGCCCCGGGCTGGGGCTGTGGGCTGGGAGCCACGGCGTGCAGTGCGGAATGACGGGGCTTCAGTGTTGTCTGCAGTCAGCACCTGGGCTAGCAGGGCCATCTCTGGGAAGGCCTGCTCAGCCATAGGGGTGGCCTGGAAAGGAGATGTAACTGAGCGTCACAGGAGGTGGCCTCTCTGCTTCACTTGTCCCTGCCCTCTGAAAATCCCACACCTCCTGGCATGTGGGTCTCTGTGGGACAAGATGCTGAGGGGCTGGGAGATCCACGGCAGCTGCGTCAGCTTCCCTTCTCCAGCACCTCCAGACCCAGCAGATGTGGCCAGCTGGGGCTGATCCAGTGCAGCAATGCCAGGCACAGCCCTCTGTTCTCCTGTTCCCAGTCTTTCCCCCGGCACAGGTGAGTAGCTCCTTCCCCAGTGTTCCTGTCTGCATCTGATCTTACCGTTAGTTCCACTCCTGTCCTTCCAGAGTAAACCCAGGGGATTTGTCTTCGGTGGATGTCACTGCCCAGGACCACTCTGTCTTGCAAATTGCTTTGAGCAGGGCCAAACCTGTTGTGCTCCTGGAACAAACCTGTTGTTCTCCTGGAAGGTGAAGTGTTGCTAGGTGACACTGTAAGTCTCCAGGGCTGTTTTTTGGGCATGGCTTCTGTAACTCCTTGTTTCCCGGTCCCTGGACAGCCCTGTCCCACTTCACTCCTGCCCCCTCTGCATTTTGAGCTGTGCCAGCACAGGGACATGGTTACTCCAGGCATATGCCCTCCAACCTCAGCTCCCTGCCAGCCCTGAGAAATGCAGGCTGGTGTTGAATGTGCAAGAGAAGAGCGGGGGGTGGAGAATAGCCACTGTGCTTGCTACTTTGTACCCTAACTATGGGATGCACTGGGACTGGGGCTTCCAACAGCTTAATTTTGCTCAGAGATTTGCATCCTTTGGGTACCTATGCCCCACTGCACCAAGGGAGAGTGTGGATGGGTAGGCATCCATTGAATCATATAATCACATAATGGACTATGCTGAAAAGGACCTTAGAGATCATCTAGGTCCAAACCACCTGCCCTGGGCAGGGATGTCACCCCTAGATCAGATTGCTCAGGGCCCTATCCATCCAACCTTGAACACTTCCAGGGACTGGATGGAGCACAGCCCTGCCACGTGCCAGGGACCCTGCTGCTGTAATGCCCGGGGTAGGGGGGCAGGTCCCCTGGGGGCTCCTGACCCTGGCTGGGGTTTCTCTCAGCCAGCAGAGCCCAGCCCAGCTGGTACTACACGTCTTATTCATCAATGTGCCTTTGTCTGGCCCGGCTGCTGAGCTATTTGAGGAAAGTGGAGACGGCTTTTGTGTTTCTATCTCCCATCAGAGGTATTTATAGCCTGCCTCTGACTAGCTCTGCCAAGCACACTGCCAGCTGGACCCCATTCCCTTGGGGTGCTGCCTCAGGTCTGGGCCTCATTCCTGCCTCTCCCTTGCACCACCCACTGACAAACAAAGGTGGATCCCTCCAAGGGCAATCCCCTGTATTGCTCTCCTTGGGCTGCTTGAGGCCAGCCAAGGGTTGGGAGAATGGGGACGATGCATCCCCTGGCACAGCACTTGGATTGAGCTTAGGCGAGCAACCTGATCTAGTGGGTAGTATCCTTGCCCATGGCAGGGGGCTGGAACTAGATGATCCCTTCCCACCCAAGTCTTTCTATGAGGCTGGTGATGCTTTTTTCTTCCTGCAATCACTTGTACCCTAAGCAGACATAAGAGTTGCAGGGCTCTGGCCTGGAGTATCGAAGGAAAGAAGGCTTTCCCCTTTTCAGGGGACAAATCTCCTTGCTGGGCTCCAGTTTGCTCCAGTGCTGCTGCTGGGTACCCAGCCATGCCCAGTGACTTTCCATGGGGGCTGTGCAGGTGGAGGTGAGGGTGACCTCTGTGCGCGTGCTGTCTTTTCCAAAATCCCAGCCGCCTGCCTCTCTTCACCCCGTCTGTTTACTCTGCACTAAAGCCACCAACTTGGGGGGCCATGTCCCCGTGCCAGGGGTGCCAGAGCCAAGCCATGAAACACGGCAGAGAATTCCACTCGCAGCAAGACACGGCCCGGCTTCCCCATCCAGTGAGTGCCAGACTGAGTGGCCTCGGCAGCAAGGTTGTGCTTCATGCCTCACTGTCCCATCGCTCCCTCCCACTGCTCCCCAGGCAGCCCGGCCTCCAGCCCCAGCGCTGCCTGCCAGGTTTCCCTAGCAATGAGCCGTGTCGTACGACGCAGCGTGCTGGCTTCCTCCCCACGGCCTCCCCAGGCTGGCCAGCCTCCCGACAGCCTCCAGATTCCCTCCCGACAGCCTCCAGCCTCCTCCCGCCTGCCCGCACCTCCTTCCGCCGCCGCGCTCCCTGAGGCAGCCCATGGCCGGACCCTGCTCGGCGCGGCTGCAGGGCGACGTGGCCGTCTTCACCACTGCCCTCCGCACCCTGGTCAACAACCCCCAGTTCAGGTGAGGGCCCAGGGGGTGCCGCCTCCCCCCAGCCACGCCGAAGCCCGCGGCGGCTGCTCTGTGCTCTTTTCCTGCAGCCCAGAGCCCTCCCTGCTGAGGGGTTTAGGGCCCGCAGGCATTCGGGGAGCTTCCTGCAGCTGGTGGGGTTGAGGTGGCTTGTGCAGTGCTCTCCACGCACCCGCATGACAACAGCGATCCACGGCTGCCCAGTCATAGCCCACCCTGAACAGCCACCATCGCTCAGGAGGAGGGAAAGTTTCCAGGTGTACCCAGACCCCCTCTGTCCCAGGCATGGTGCCAACCGGGCAAGGTAGTATCCCAGGATAAATCCTGTGCTGGGTCTCCTGCGCTTGCCAGGAATGGGAGTACTGCATCCATTGTGCTCCCCAGAGGCAGCTTTCTCGCTGCTCAGTTCCCCTCCCACCCAGCTTCACTTGTGCTTTACTTCAGCCTCCCTGGAGGGCATGCAACAGCTTGGCCATCCCTCCTCACAGGATCTGGCATTACTGCCACCTCTTGCTAGAGTGGGGAGCAGAGATGGAGATGCTGCCTTGGCTTCCCTCACCTGCATGGTATGTCCTGCCTGGCTGCGTTCCTCTTCACCCACTTCCTGCTGAGGCCTGGCCAGCCTATCTAAGGAACACCAGAGCTATCTAAGGAAATCCCCATTTATGCTGAAATTTTTGGCCACCCAGAAGAGAAATCCCGGTGAAAACTCCCCAGTCCCAGCACCAGGCAGTGGGGGAGTGGCTGTCAGTGCCTGGTCATTCTCAGCCTATGTCTTGCTGCTCGTATCTTGCGACCCACACCCTTTATCCACTATCCTGCAATATGCACCCTGCAACTTGAAATCTGTGCTCTGCATCCATCTACTTAATCTGACATCCTACATGCTTTCTCCTGCAGCATTGCACCTTGCGGCCTGCACTCTGTAGCTTTTGTTCTGTATCCCACATCCTGCAACCTTCATCCTGCACCTGTCCTGCAGCCTGTGTCCTGCATCCCAAACCTTGCATGCCATAATTGCAGCTGGCATCCCACATCTCACTGCCTACATCCTGCATTCTGCTTGTCCCTCTTGGCCTGTGGAACTCAACCACAGAGCAGTTTATCATGGCCCCCCTTGCAGTAGCAGTCATGGAGGACATGTCAGGCTGTGCTCACACCACCCATACTGCCCCAACTGTGAGTCTCTTGATAGACACTTGGGATGACCCAGGTGTCCGTCCTTCCTTCTGGTGAGCACATCCACCTCCCTATGGAACACTCTGAGGGTCAGGCCATGGATTTGTGCATGTCCTCATGGCAGCTGGAGTTTGGATGGCGTGTCTTCTGCTCATTGGCCTGCTGGGATGGAGGAAGGGGCAAGGGGATGGATGGGCCATGGCCATAGGTGCTAACAGACTCGAGACTCCCTGTCCTTTGTCTTCTTCTTTTCCCCTCTGATCTTGCCCTCCTTTCCTGGGACCACGGAGCTGGGGAACCTTTTGGGGGGAGAAGGGTTGTAGGGGATCAGGGCAACAGGATGGTCCCTGTGCCCCAGTGTGTGCTACAAGCTTCCCTGTTTGGCCAGTGCCAGCCCTGCTGGCAGTAATGCCAGAGGCTTTGCATCCCTGAGATGATGAGTCAGTTCCCATGAGTCAAGGAGGCTGATCCCAGTGACAGCCACGCTTTCCTTGGCTCTGCTGTGCCAAAAGAGAAAGTCACTTTCTCCAGCTGTCCTTGGCCCTTCGCTTTCTCTGCTCTGTACCAGCACCCAGGGCTCTCTGTGCTTTCCAGAGCACCTGTTTTGCTCACCTCACCTGCAGCATTCAAATGCTGGAAGGAGCCACCAACAAGGTTCCCTCTGTGCCCCTGTTGGGACAAACTCCCAGGTTAAAATTAACCTGCCCCGCTGTGATGACCACTCAGCAGATCCCTTCCTGTGTGCCATGTCCTAGCCCAGGGCAGGCTGTGCCTTTGCTTTCCAGGCACCATGTCACTCATGGTCCCCTGTCCCCTGCAGTGATGTGACGTTCGTGGTGGGCCGGGAGCAGCAGCAGGTGTTCGCGCACCGCTGTGTGCTGGCATGCCGTTGTCAGGCGTTCCGTGGGATGCTTGGCCAGGCACCAGTGGGCAGCCAGGACTCCTCCAGCAGCGTCCCACCCCAGGGCCCCTTCGTCCTGGGCAATGTGCAGCCTGAGGTCTTCCTGGCCGTCATCGAGTTCCTCTACACCAACAGTGTCACCCTCAACAGCCACATCGTGAGTGGGGATGGGGCTGATTGGGATCATGGACATGGGAGGGACAAGAGGGGGATGCAGGAGAAGGGGGTGCTTTTCAGGGTGTGCCAAAGTTGGAGGAGATGGTCTGTGTGATGCTCTCTGGCTGGCAAACAGTGCAATGAATGTGTGGGGTCTCAACCCAGCACAGTGGAGTGTCCAGAGCACATTGTCCTAGCCTTGGAACATTTGGCTGTGCACACCCTGGATGGGAATGGGGACACCACAGTAGGAGATCTGTATTTTTCTCCATGCGGCAGCCTTACCTCCTATACCCCACTCAGGAGCTCCTATAGAGGCAGGAGTACACATGCCCTTGCCCCTGGGCTGCTGTGCCCATCCATGGCCCTGCACACTGATGCTCACAAGGTCCCTCTTGCCTGCAGGCGCTGGAGGTGCTGACCTCGTCAGTGGAGTACGGTTTGCAGGACCTGTGCAAGGTATGGCCCTATTTAGGCTGGGGGCAGTGGTCCCTGAGTGCCCCCAGGCTGGGCAGCACCCCAAGATGGTCTCTGCATGGCTGGTAGCTGGAGGTGCCTCTGAGGAAAGCACCATGGTGCACTTTCAATCCTGGAAGGTCTCTCCAGTGGGATTCCCCTTGAGGGGGTGCAGCAGTGGCCGGGAACCCCACAGGGGAATCCCGGGAAGTCATAGGGAAGGACATGGAGTTTCACATCTGCTGCAATGCAAAGGTTAGAAGGAAAGCCCCTGTGCCATCACCCACGCATGCTCTCCGGTCATCTGACAGGATGATGCAGTAAAGAGAGCCCTGATCTTGGCAGCAGTCAGCACCCCAGCTGTGGTGCTGCCAAGGGGATGCTGCTTCAGGGGGAGGGTTTTGGGAAGGCAGCAGGGATCAAAGAGGGAGGGTGGGAGCTGGACAAAGAAGGGGCAGGGAACTACAGCAGCTGGTTGTTGGGGAGAGCAACCAGGCCACGTCATCAGCCTGATTCCTGAATTACAGCGGGGCTGACCGCGTGACCTGGCATCTCACACTCGGACTTCCTCTCACTCCCCATTGCACTGGGGAAGTACCTCAGGAGCTGAGGAATCACGGGCTCCTGTCTGCCAGGGTGGTGGGATGAGACCTGTGGAAACAAATTCAGCCAAAGCCCAGATGTGGCACAGAGCTGTCAAACAGCTAGGCAGAGAAGGGACATAAGGGGTGTAGCAGAAAAGGGGGACCTGGTGCTCCCATCACATAAGTCACACCCCACCACCCAGCAAATGCATCCTCAGGGGGATGACCTGCAGTGGGGAGAACCATAGAGGAGGGGTGGGAAGGAAAGGGTCTGACTAAGGACAGCAGGGGAAACTGTGTTGGTGTGCCCAGCTGCAGGATGACCTCATATCCCTCCTGCCAGTGACTCAGGGCCTTTCTGCCCCGCTGACAGCTCCTCCCTGCGTGTCACATCCCTCGGGTTTCCCAGAGACTCTGGTAGGCAGCTGAGATAGGCAAGAGAGAGGTCTCACTCACCAATAAATATGCTGGTCTGGCTGCATCCCACCTGCATCATCCATGTGTGGGATGCAGCTGAAGGTGCTGGTCCCACAGCAGTCACAGCCAGAGCACAGCTGGCAGGCAGGGTTGGGGCAAAGCTGAGGTCACCCAATGCACTGCAGGTGGCACCAGGATTGTGCCCTATGGCAGAACATGGATGGCATCTGTAGACAGGGGTGGGGGACACACCTGGGGCTATCAGATTGGCTGAGTTTGGTCACATCAAGCTTGGTCCCTGGCTCAATCAGTGGCCAAGCTGGCTGTGCACATCCGCACTGTGAGACCTCATCCCACAGGCCATTGCTTATGAAACCCTGGGGGGCTGGATGTGCCTCTGCCCCACATCCCATGTGCTGGGGGCTCAGGGGATACTGAGAGTTGTGTGGGAGGATGGCAGGGTTGTGTCCCCCCCCTCTGCCCACCCTCTCCCTCTCTGCCTTCCAGCTCTGCGTCAAGTTCATCAAGGACACGCTGAGTGTGGAGCAGGTCTGCGAGGCCCTGCAGGTAAGAGTGACACCAGTATGGTCACAAAGGGTTAAAAATAACCTGTACAATTTTAGGGCTGCAGCAGACTTGACCCTCCTGTTCTCAGCTGGACAGTGGGGCAGGGTTTCCCATTTACCCCTGGCACAGCAGCTCCCAGACCACTGGGACTGTACCAGGGATGCCAGGAACAGCGGGGCCACCAGAGCCTGGCAGAGACATGTCTTCACACTGCCCTGACAAGGGCTTCCAGAACTCCTCAGTGCCAGGGCTTTGTCATCATCTGCGTGAAACTGGGAGACACTGGATTTTGAGGAGCCAGTCCCAAAATGCCTGCCGAGAGCTGAGGCACCTAAAAATAGCCTTGGGAAGGTCCTAGTGGCCCTGGCCATGCTACTTGGTGGGACCAAGGCTGCTCCCCAGAGAAGGGGAATTTGTTTCATGTCCCACAAGCTGAAACAATCTTGGGGTGAGGTGCCTGCCCCAGAGCACAGAGCTTCAGCCAGATGTGATGCCAGACCACTGCAACATAAACAGAGCTAAAACTGGCCCAGAGGAAACAAAACAAGAAACCCCAAAACCCCAGAACAAAACAAACCTGAAGAAAACAGCTCGCCTGCCCTGCCCACTTACGTCAGTGCTGGTCCTCTGCTGTGGTGGAGGGGGAGGTGAGGTTCACCGTGCCTGTGCTGCTCCTGAGTATGCCATGCACAGGGGCTGCTGTGGTGGGATAGGGACATGTCCTCCTGGTGCCCAGATGGGCAGTGCCAGTCCTGGGACAAACGTTACTCAGTAGGGCTGGGAGAAAATGAGAGCAGCCCCAAATTTCTGCTGCAGTGGGGGATGGCAGCTATGGGTCAGGCTGGGGCTGGCACCAGGGCATAGGGCACATGTGGAGGGGCTTTAAGCTGGCCCTATGCCCACACAAGGAGCACTGGGGGCTGGTGGTTTCACATGCCCACACTGTGGCCTTGTGAGAACAACACCAGGGCCTCTCCCCCCTGCAGGCTGAGTGACATCCCTGAGCAGTGGTGGAAAATCACATCTCCTGCTGAGGGTGGGGCTGGGTGACCATTGTGGGTGTTAGAGCCACCAAAACATTTGTTGTGGGGCAGGCCAGAGAAGGAGGGGACCTTGGTGCCCTTTCCTCCCCACATTCTTACTGTGATACCCACACAGAGGGATGTCTGCCTCACCTGAGTCCCTGAGAGTGCCCGTGTTTCTGTAGGGTTTTGGCAGAGTCCCTCCTGCCCCAGACCCCCTTGCAGGTGTCTGTGTTGTCCCACAGGCTGCTGTGACCTATGGGCAGGTAGACCTCCAGCAGCACTGCCTGGCCTTCATCGAGGGCTGCACCGCGGTACGGTGGCAGGTGATGGGAGAGCATGGTGTGGGGTACCCCAGGGCATGGGGGGCACAGGGCATGGAGAACTTTGCATGAGCCAAGGGAGCAGGGCCTCTAAGGATAGGATGCCTGGAGGCTAGGAGAGGAGCAAATGGTATTTAGAGAGAAGATGCTGGGTGACTGGGAGAGGCAGGCTGGGAGGTACTGGGGTGCCAGGGGATTGGAGTTTGGACTGGGGGATACTGGGGCACCAGGCAGGGATGGCACTAGGATGTGTCTGATGGATGGCAGTGGTGGTTGTGTGGGGTCCTGGTTCCAGCGCCCTGGTGTCATGGTATGCTGGCAGGCAGTGGTGCAGACACAGGGCTTCCGTGAGCTCTCTGATGTGGTGCTGGCGCGGGTACTGCGCAGTGACCGCCTGGCTGTGGATGAGCTGGACCTGGTGCAGGCTGTACGGGAGTGGGCACACGTCAGCTCGGTGAGTGTCACGCAGTGACAACGACCTAGGGGTGCCTGGGCGCCCCACCAGCCCAGGCTGGGAATGTAAGCACCCTATCCCTGGACCCAGGGCTCTGTGATGCACACAGAAGCTGTGTTACTCCCGCCAAGCCCCCACCTCCCCCAGTGTCCAGGACATCACCAGCCCCATCCCTCACATCCTGGTGTCTGACAGGCTGTCCTGGAGCGTCCTGTGCCGGAGGTGGCTGCCTTGCCTGTGAGGGAACTGCGTCTTCCGTTGCTGGCACCCAGCGAACTGGTGACACTGGAGAGCTACAACCAGCAGGACCTGCTCATCCCGGTGAGCTGCTATGTGTTCTTGGGGTCTCCTGACTGACCTCTGGGGCTGGAGGATGCTGCAGGGTAGGCTTGGGGAGGACCACACTGTGGCCATGCTGATGCCCCCATCCCTCTCCCCATCCGCACAGGTGGAGAACATCGCGGCAGCCTGGCGTGCCCACGCGCTGAGGAAGGGCAGTGGGGTGCCCTCCCGCCTCTGCCGTCCCCGCCAGGGCACGCGGCCCCGCGACCACCACCGGCACCTCGAGCCACAAGCCAAGTAGGAGCTGGGCAAGGAGTTCTGTTGAGCGCAGTCGGGGGCTCTGCAGGGGCCAGGGTGTGGAGCTGGGCACTGATGCTGCCATGGCCAAGAGCATCGATAAGGTGATTTGTCCAATGTCACAGCACCGGGGCCAGGGCAGGATGCCTGCGTCACCCCAAAAAGTGATGAGGGGCTGGGAGTAGGGTAGAGCTGGGTTGTGCAATGGGTGCGAGGACACTGCAGGCAGCCCGGGCAGTGACCCAAGGGTGGCAGGGCTGCAAGGATGCCTGCGGGGTGGGGACCCAAGATGAGTAGCCCCTTCCCCGGAGCCGTGCTGCCCTCCCCCGGCAGCGGGGCCGTGCTGCAGCGGGAGAGAACACCAGCACCTGCCCGGACAGGGAGACTGCGGCTTCGAGAGGGGGCAGGTGGGAGGGGACACCGGGGTATCTTCGCACACATCGCTGCACCGACAGGCTCCCACCCCCCACGCCCCCCCAAGCCCTGGCAGCAGGCCACACACACGCAGGACAGGCTTCCCGCTCCCCATGTGCCACACACACTCTACACACAGCGTGCCGCCCCATTTGCACCCCGCATTGCATGTGTGCACACAGCTGGGTCTGTGTCAAGCACACATACTCCCTTTCCAGCTGTGTTCCCCAGGAGAAAGGGCCGGACACAGCAGGTAATTTATATATAATATATATATTTACTCTTTAAAAATAAACCTTCGGTCCCCACTACCGCCTGTACAAACTACAAAAATAAACCTTTGCTCTCTTTGATATAAATAACTTAGATGGCGTGTTGGGGGGGGGCTGCCCACCGTGCTCACGCCTGGCACAGGGACAGTGTCCCAAGACCACCCCTGCTCAGCGGCAGTGTCGGGGGGGCTGGGGGGGCTGGGGCCGCAGGCACGGCAAACACCGCTGGAGTTAAAGTGCTGGGTAACGGCGCGGACGGTGCCCGGGATGGGGATGGGGACGGGACGGGCTGGCTGCAGGAACAGCCCCGTTGCACGGGGACATGGTGAGAGATGCGGTTTCCCAGCAAGATGCGCCCGGTGGCACCGTGGGAGCCCACGTCAGCGTGCACTGTCCTGTGCATGCCCAAGCCTGTGCCATCCCCTGGGTAGAGCATGAGTGTGGCATGGGGGGCTGTGATCGTGGGACAGCTCAGGGGCTTGGCACAGCAAGAACCACTCCAAGGATCTACCCCTTCCAAAAACCTGCCTGTGCGCTGGGGAGCAACAGGCTCCCTTTCTCCACTGTGGCACATCCATGATCTCCAGCCTTCCCATCCTTGCTGCTGGGGAAACTGAGGCATGGACTAGCATGTTGGAAGGGGTGAGCTGCCCATGGAGTGGGAGAATGAGCCAGGTCTGTGCCCCTGGGCTCCTGCTGCCTCCAGTGGGCAGCCCTGCACTGGGCAAAGGGTCTGCCCACTCCCTGCCTGCACCCTGGGCACCTGGGTGAGGCTGTAGGCTGAGAAATAAATCTTTTAAAATAAGCTTAAAAATATATATCTCTCTATAGATAGTTTCCCTTTGCAATAAATAAAGGTGGGGATGCCCACCCCAGGCCTTGCCCATGGCACACCCGGGCACAGCTGACTCTGGGGCTGCCCCCTTATCGGGATGGGGGCATCAGGGCACCCTGTTGGGGTACCCCAGCTCATGGCCTGGGATGAGTGGTCCCAGGAAGAGGTGATGGGGAGCAGGCAGTGACCCCACAGAGGGGGAGCTGGCATGGCACCGAGTCCACCTTGCCAGCAGCTCCAGAAACAGAGGGGGGAGTTAGTGCTTCCATTTCTGGGGGGCAACAAGCCCAGGGCAGGATAACCACAAACCCTGGGTGATGGGACACGGCACCAACAGTACAGCCTCAGGTGAGGGACACGCGGGCACAGCGTGGCCTGCACACAGCTTGCATAGAAGTGCCAGCCTGCCCTACCAAGCCCCGGTGCAGGGGGGCCAGTCCTCCTTGGCCAAGACCTCTCCGGTGATTAGCAGCATGACGCGGGCGACCCCGCTCTGCACCCTCCTGTGCCCACCGGGTGCTGGGGAGATGCTCTGCCCAGGAACCAGCAATCTGCAGGGAGAGATTTGGGGGCTCAGCTGGGTAGAAAGGGAACTGGGTTCTCCACACCCACCTCACATGCCCACGCTGCCATGCAACAGCCCTGGGGTAGGGTGTCCCCAAACTCACCTAGCGGTGGGCACCTGACCCATGGTGTCCCATGTTCTGCATCTCAAAGGTGTCAGGCACAGCAGTGCCACTGGTGCTGGGCTCGTCCAGGCAGTCCCGCTCACTGCTGGTGAAGCCCTCACGGCTGAAGTTGGCATAGGAGCCAGGCAGCGTGGGGTGCAGGGCCACTGTCACTGACGCGGTGGCCGTGACAGTGGTGTAGCTGCCAGCAGGACCCTGTAGGTGGGTGCTGTAGGTGGGCAGGGCTGCAGTGGGGGCTGACCGGGTGCCTGGCTGGCTGGGCTGCCAGTGCTCTCGGGGCAGGGTGGGGCATGGCTCCCCAAAGGGCAGGGAGGGTGTGGGCTGAGAGCCAGAAGCCTCTTTCTTCCCCTGAACCTCCAGGCTGTCCTTGTAGGGCTTCAGCACCTGGAAAGGGAACATGAAAAATGAGCATACTGAGCATCCCTCTGGCAACACCACCAGTCCCCACCCCCCAGTTCTATCCATGACGCTCTCCCTGAGGATGCAGCGGAGTCAGCAATGCCACAAAGGGCAGAGACACTCACGGTGATGCGGGGGAAGCTGGGGTCCTTGCCAGCCTCCAGCAGGATGTGTGCCGGGGCAGGGGGCACAATGAAGGGTCCCCGTGGGCTGCCTGGCCCCACACTCTCCGTGTAGTGCTCCACGTCTGAGGGCTCAGGGAAGGTGGCAGGCCAGGCTGGAGCACGCCGGACGTACAGTCCCCCAGGGCCCAGGCATGAGGGTACCGACTCCGATGGGGGTAGGCAGGGGCCATTATCCACCAGGGATGCCTGGGGAGAGAAGACAGGTCAGAGGGCCCAGGGACAGAGGAGTGTGGAAAAATAGGGAGTATGGGTTGATGCGAGGATGGGGATGCAGATCATACCAGGTGAAGCAAGGATGGGATCATATGGGTCAGAGAGACATGGGGGAAGCTGAGTGTGAGATGAGGCAGGAACACGGTCAGGTAGGTATGGAGCAAGTAGGATACAGGTCAGAGAAAGGCTGAGGTAAAGGAGGGATGGTACAGGGCAAGTGATGGACTGAGGTGGGTTCAACATGAGGTTGGGACTGGACAAGGAAAAGATGGATATAGGGTGAAAGGTGGGCAGAAGATAGAGATAGGGCCAATGGGGTATGGACAGATGTGGGCACAGGGTTGGGGAGGACCAGGGTGAGGTGGGATAGAGAGGTCTTGTACCTCAGGGGGTGGCCCAATGACAGAGAGCAGGACGGGCAGCAGCACCAGCCCATTGAGCAGCCCCAGCAGCGTCAGGATGGTCAGCACCGCAAAGAAGTACCTGAGGGGGCCACAGGCACATGGGGTAAGCAGATGAAGCCATCATGAACCATGTCCCATCCCAAACATGGCTCCCCATGCCACACACCCTGGCCTTGCCATGTCTCCCCAGCCTCCAGGCAAGATGGAATTGGAGACCCCAGCAAGACATCCTCACCAACTGCCCCACATCCCCACCGCCAGACAGGGGAGCTGCCACACTCACCAGCCCCCACTGCCAAAGCTTTTGTAGGGCAGCAAGTAGCTGGTTTACCCTTCTGCAGTGCTCACCTCATGATGAAGTCAAATTCAGAGCCAGCAAGCATGAGGACACCCAGGAGGGTTGAGACAGCACCATCCATCACAGGGGCAAAAGTGTGCTCCAGCGCTGCAGCCGAACGCACGTTCCTGCTCCCCGCAGCTGTCAGGAAGCCCTGAGTGGGATGAAAATGTCATGCAGGGCTGTCCCCGTGTGCCACCCATGATGGGACACTCATCAACACACGGCCAGGGGGTGAGGGTACGAGGAGGTGAGAACTGGGATCTGCCTGTGCTCACCAGGGCCACGTGGACAGTAAACTCCACACCGATGCCCACCGAAGCGATGAGGATGACCACAGGGATGGCACTCAGCTTGATGCCCATCAGCCCCATGATGCCAAACAATTCCACAGCCATCATGGCCAGGATGGAGACCTGGAGAATGGTGGGGTCAGTGAGGGATGGCTTTGACTGGCTGTCCCCTCTCCCTGGCAAGCCTGATCCTACTCCATATAGGGCAGCCTTACCTAACTGAGCCTTTTCCCTCTATTTGGGCTGTCCCTCTGTCCCATCTTCTGGAAGTAGCCCTCACCCTGCTCTGCAAGGATGTCATCAAACCCCTGCCCACTACACATGTTCCCTTCACAACAGGTTCCCTGATCCCTCCATATGGGTCCCCCAACAACTGCCACCTCCGTATGGGTGTTCCCCTCACACTCTTCTGCATGGATGTACTCAGGGCCTCCTGTTCCCTTCATCAATGATATAACTGATCCCTCCATACAGGAGTCCTCACCCACTACCACTCCCATATGGGCGTCCCTTCCCCTCAAGGTGCCCCTGGCCACCCCATCACCCAATTCCCATGAAGCCACTCAGTCACCCAGGGCCACTCAGCACGACGGCAGAAAGCCTGGATGCCCCTGGCCCCACCCATCAGGACCATCCCCGTGCATCAGGGTGTGTACTCACGATGATGCCAGCGGTCCAGGGGTTGAGCAGCAGCAGAGCACAGACAAGGAAGGTGCAGGCCAGCAAGATGCTGATGGCCAGCAGGAACCAGTGCCGCAGGCCGATGTACTGCTCCCAGAAGAGGAAGGGGTAGCCGCTGGGGTAGCTCAGCACACCGTGGCGCTGGGCAGCCTCCCGGCAGATGGCCCGTACGCTCTCAATTGCCTCCACGAAGTCGGATGTGCGACGCAGCCCACTCAGGTAGAAAGGGAACTGGGCAAACTCCAGTGGCTGGGCTGCTGGGACTAGTGAGATCACAGGCAGTATGAGGGTATGGGCAGTATGGGTGTACAGGCAGCACAAGAGCACCACAGTCACACCAGCCTGGGCAGCCTGATGCCTAGCTGGGTACCACAGGTGTGGGGAGTGTGTAGGGAACAAACTGGGGGCAAGGAGGACGGGGTCTCTCTGCCTGTAGGGTTTTTGTTCATTAGTGGGTTACTCTTTGCGGTGAGAAGCTCATGGGCTGGAGCAGGGGTGTGTGTTGCTGTGTGCTAAGGGCACAGGGAATGCACAGTGGGATGCTCAGGGTCGGGGGTGCAGGGGGACAAGGGTGATGCATGGGGATGCAAGGCAGTTTACTAGATGGGGTAAGGGATGTGGGGGGTTTCCCTTCAGGGAAAAAAGGTGTGGGGAGTAGGGCACTCTGCAGGAGCATGGCAGGGACAGGGGCGGCCCTGGGGAGCCCACCACGCTCACTCACTTCGCAGGTTCTCGCCTGTGGTGTCATACTTGTCATGAATCCACTCAGGGGGTGGGGGGTAGAAGTTGGCTTGGGAGGCGGCAAAGCCTAGGGGGTCATTGCTGGCCCACACGGTCAGGCAGATATAGAAGGTGTCGGGGGGGATGATGCCATTCTCGTCCACCAGCCGCCGCGTGGTCAGCTACGGGAGAGAACAGGAATGGGCGTGAGCTGGGCAGCTGGGGCAGAGATGTCCCCAGCCCAGTCAGCCCAACCCTGTCACCACTCACCTGATTGAAGTTGAAGGGCTCCTTCTTGTTGCCAGTCTGGATGAGGAGCTTGTATGCCAGTGCCCCATCCTCGGAGCCGTTGCGGTAGCTGTCATGGGTGATGCGCCCAGCCTGCCAGTCCCTGTCGAAGGTGGCCTGGAGCCCTGGGGATGCAGTGTGGGAGGTGAGCATCCCTGGGGACACACCACCCTGCACACCACTCTGTGTGACCCGGGGAGTGCGGTGCCAGAGGGATGGGCACACAGAAACCCCAGGGTTCAGCTTCCAGTGCTGGGCACCTTGGGACCACCCTTCCCAGGGTGTTGCACACAAGGGAAGGCATTCCCAGGCCAGAGGGGATCATGCAGGCTGGGGAGAGGACTGTCAGGCAGGGGAAGTCGTGGAGAAAAGGTGTGTCCCTCACCTCGCAGCCAATCCTGGAAGTAATGGAGCCACATTTTGGGCAGGTCACGGTTGCCCTCCCGCACCACGTACTTGACGGTACTGAAAGCCTGGTGCAGGCTCAGCAGGGCAGCCTGGGCACCCGGGTAGTGGAAGCCACCCTTGGTGACAATGAACATGTTGTAGAAGGAGAAGTACTTGAACTGGGCCGAGATGAAGGCGTGTGCCTTGGTGTCCCGTGGCACGATGTCCGTCAGATAGAGGCCATCATGCACCATGGTGGTGCCATAGAGACTCAACCCCAGCAGCGCCAGGAACAGCACCACCACTACTGCCTGTGGGGACAGTGAGGGGTCAGGCAGGGTCCTGTGTCACCTACCTGCTTTGAGTGGCACCACCAGGGCCACCCGCACCTCACCTTGGTCCGGGTGCGCAGGAGGAGCGGGGCGTACTTCTCCCGGGCAAAGTCAGCAAGGCTCCAGCGGCAGAAGGGCAGAGGGACACACTCCCGCCCGCCCTTGGCCTCATCCATCTGGGACAGCAGATCCCGGGTGGAGCTGGATGGGGCAAAGACCTGCGAGCCCAGAGGATCGGTGTGGGGCAGGAGGACAGCAGGTGAGGTGCACACCTGGGAGGTGGGTGGCAGGACGGTGACAATGTGGTGGCCTGAGGGGTCACACCGGGTGAAGGCTTGCACGGTGGTGGTGATCTGGGTGCTGGTAGCCACACCAGGGTGCCCATAAGGGGATGGGTGGCAGGCATGGTTGTCATTGGCGTCAGCAAGCTCTTGGGGCTGGATCTGGATGACCCGTGAGGAGCAAGGGCTGCAGAGAGAGAGTGAAGGAGAGAGAGAAGGATGAGCTGTTTAGTCACCCCTTTTTTTTAAGGGAATTGTGGGGTCAGACCCATCCCAGCCAGTCCGGTGCTGGTACCTGTAGAAGCAGCAGAGGATGTCAAGCCGGCGTTTCTCCCGGCGGTGCAGGTCCAGGCTCAGGATAGCAGGGAAAACAAAGAGCACCATGGCGAAGTTGAACACCACAACCACTGCAGCCTGCAGGTATTGGGGGACACACATCAGAGCAGGGTCTGGCCATCCCTCCCCATCCCCTGGAGAAGGACCATGGCCCTACCTGGAGGGAGAAGGCGCGCAGGGCAGGGATGGGCACCAGCGCTGCCATGAAGAAAGCAATCATGTTGCTGACAGAGGTGAGAGCCACACTGGTCCCCGTGCGCTTCAGACACTCGCCCGTCCGCTCCTGCAGGGACAGAGAAGGGATGATGAGAGGGAGCATGCAGAAGCAGGAGGAGGCCAAGGAGGCCTCAGGCAGCACTCAGTGCTCACCTTGAAGGGGATGTGCTGGCTCATCTCAGTGAAGGCATGAGCCAAGAGGAACATGTCATCCACCCCAATGCCAAGGGCCAGGAAGGGCAGGACCTGCCACAGAGCAGTTGACGTCAGTAAAGGGACATGGCTGCCACTTAAGAGGGGACTCGGCCACCATGGAGCCCCCAGGGCCCCTCTCACCTCACAGCACCTGGCTCTTCCCCCAGCACATACCTGAGTGGTGGCTGCATTGAAGGAGATGCCCAGCAGTGAGCAAAGCCCCAGGCCAGAGGCAACGGAGAGAGCCACAAGCAGGACTCCAGCCAGGCCCACAGCGCCTTGGGACTTGGTGCAGTCCCAGCGCAGCATGGTGACACAGGCATAGGCCAGCTGGAAGAGCACAATGGGTTAGCAGGGACAGGGGGTGATGAAGGGATGGTGGAGGACAGAGAGAAGGGGCACACGCACCATGAGGAGGTAGCCCCCAGCCACCCGGATGACACTGACGTCAGAGAAGGACTTCATGATGTCGTTGAGCGTGGTGGTGGAGAAAGCGTGGACGCTCTGTGTGGCGTTGGGAGGGATGGAGTCCTGTGCCAGCTGCCAGAGGTGCACCCCATTAGAGGAGCCAGGACCCCTTTGCTCTATAGTACACCCGCCCCAGAGCCATTCAGGGTGTCAGCGTTGCCACTGCCAGTCCCTAGGGACCCACTGGACCACAAGAGAGGAGTGCCAGGACCCGTGGCCACATGAATACCTGGGCACAGGTTCACCCCTGCGCAGCCCCATGTGGGGGCTATTCCTGGTGCTCACCTCCACAAATTTCCTCTGCCAGGCCTCCAGGATGGCTCCTGCCTTCTCCTCGCTCCAGCTGATGTCATGGATCTCATAGTCATCCTTGAAGTGCTCATAGAGCTGCCGGGGGCTCATGAGGAGGAACATGGTCTGCAGGGCCTCGGCGCTGGGGGAAATGCACACACCTTGCTGGGATCGGCTGCAGTGCCCCAGAATGCAGGAATAGGTCTATCCCCCACCCCATGGCACCCATCCCCACCAGAGTCACCCAGGAGAGGACCCACACATCCTGCCCCCCTGCTCTGCCTTGCTCCAAAGCACTGCCTTGCTCACTGGCCCCACACACTCGCCAGCCTCCCAAACAGCCCCACAGCCCCTCCTGCAGCCAGGGCAGGTGACCTGGCCTGTGCCTGGGGATGCCCACACCACAGCAGCTCTCACCGTAGCAGCTTGCCCTGGGAGTCTTTGGTCGTCCCGCCTAAAATCAGCTCCTGCTGCCAGCGCATGAACTTCCTGGAGAAGCCATGGCAGCCGCCCGAGAGTTCAGCCGGGATGTCGGGGCTCTGCGGGTGGAGGGCAGGTGTCAGGATTGTGGGGCAGGCAGGGGAGCAGTAAGCCCCCACACCCAATCCTGGTCCTCACAGACTGTGACCCACCTGCTGGCTCTGCTTGTTGGGGGCAGTGGGGGGACACTGGGGGTCCCGGGGGTCCAGGCAGGGTCGCTCCATGTAAGCCTGTCCCACCTCTGCCTTGTCTAGCAGCTCTTTGAAGCCTTCCAGGGATGTAAACTGCCCCAGCTCCTCCATCAGCTGCAAAGGGTCCAGGTTGCTCCACTGGATGTCTGGGCGGCCCCTGGGCAGAGAGCAGCACTGAGGTCATGGGGGATGCCAAAACCCACATGTAGTACCGCCACCACCACTGCTAACCTATCCCACGGATGCTGGTGGTGCCCTCAAAGGCAGGATGCGAGGATGCAGGCGAGCAGCATCATTCCCCGCGTATCCTTACCCCCTCCCAGGGCCGCCCACGGCATCCCCTGTGCCCTGTGCACCACAGCGGGCCATGCCCCGAGTCAAGTAGCGTGCCTGATCTTGTTAGTCCAGGACAAAGCGGGGGGAGCCAGCCCTGCTGCCTGGCCCTGCTTTGTGTGAGCAGTCAGGACGATTATTGCCCGTGGGCTAACATCTTGATAGAGGGGAGCAGGCAGGCAATAGCTCCCGGCATCCCTTACAGCCCTTCCTGCCATTTTCCCCCAAGCTGGAGAGTTTGGGGTTCAGCAGAAGTCCTGGGGGCTCAGCACAGTGCTGGGAGCTGGGCATGGAGTAGGTTCTTGGAGGTCCAGTAGGACCCCACAGGACTTGAGTACCCAGGAAAAAGGTTTTTCCCATTGCCTGCAGATGCTCTGCTCCCTCCATCCCAGTCTGGGGAGCTGGGGGCCAGCTTCCAACCTCACTCGGCTTCTTTTTTAAGACAGAAAGGACACACAAAAAAGCCAATAACCCAGCCCAGCACTCCAAAGAGGGGAAGAAAAAGCCCCAAGCAAGTGTGGGCTCTGGGGAGAAACACAGCCTAATAATTCATGAAGGCTGGCTGGGCCAGAGCCGGCCGCTCGAGATTCCCACATACCAACCGGAGCTGCTGCTGCTTCCAAAGAGAGCCCCTTTTATCTGCTTTCGCTTGCTTCACTGAGCCAGGGCAAATCCTTTTGTCTTTCCATAGATTGCTGCTCTTTGTTCTCCCAGCTCCCGCCCCACTCACCCCTCGGCGTTAAAAAGGGGGACGAGTCCCCATGGGCTGGCCGGCACTCAGCCGGGGTGCCCGCCCGGGCACCCATTCACTTGGCTGCGAGGAGAGATGAGTCCCATTGCTGCTCCGGTGCCACCCTGCCTGCCACGTACTCCAGCCCCAGGATGCTGCCCACCCTGGCAGGCAATGCAACCAGCATTCTGTTTAGCACAGCCACCCCAGCCCCACTTGCTCCTGCTCCTGGCAGTTCCCCAGGCTGGGATGGGGAGAACCTGAGGTTTTGGGAGGGCAAAACCAGCCCCCTAGTCGTGGCTGGGGATGCTGTGGCCCCTTCCCCCTCCTCCCGTCCGCAGCAGCCTGAATAAGGCCACTATTTCATCTATTTGGCA
Organism: Dasyornis broadbenti; assembly: GCA_013397935.1. Classification (NCBI taxonomy): domain Eukaryota; kingdom Metazoa; phylum Chordata; class Aves; order Passeriformes; family Dasyornithidae; genus Dasyornis; species Dasyornis broadbenti. The sequence continues at coordinate 8,303,100 of VZRN01001083.1, read as the reverse complement.
AGGGGCAGCTTTCAGAGCAGCATTAGCATGAGAAAGCACGAGGCTGCGTTTGCTGACAATGCACAAGCCGCCCCAGCTCTCCCGGACAAACACAGGCGTAAACAGAAGGAATGTGGGGGAGGCTCCCCCGGCCCAGCCCAAGGTCCCCAGCACCACCACCGTGGTGCAAGGAGCTGGCTGGGAGTAACTCGCCACCCAGCCCAGGGACTCTGTGCCCTCCATGCCCCTGGGCACAGCTCAGGAGTGTGGGTGCCCCCTCACAATCGTGGCACCTACAAAGTGCTGCCAGGGGTAGGGGGAGCAGCCTCAGGGACCTGCCTGCAGCACAGCCACTGTCCCCACTGTCTCCCATCCCTGGCTGGTGGGAGAGCATGGCATGGCCGGGATGGGCAGCTCCTGCCTGTGGGCTGCAGCCCACCTGCAGCGGTGCAGTCCTACCTGTGCCACTGAGGCCAGGCAGGGGACGACAGGGACCCATCCCCAGGGTGTTGACCCAGCAGGACAGCAATGGTGGCAGGACCACCCTGGGGCTGAGCAGGACAAGCTGCAGCAGCACCGAGGCACCACGGAGCAGGCAGAGCCAAGCTGCAAAGGGAGGTCAAGCATAGTCCCTCAGCAGCATCCCCAGCTCCTGCTCCGACCATGGCCCCCCACACCTCACGACAGTCCCGCACACACTCACGGGAGATAGGCTGAGCCTCCCTGCAGCTTGGAGCCTTCCCAGAAACAGTCCAGTGGCGTCAGGATCACACAGGGGAACAGCTTCTCTATCATCTGTAGGAGGAGATGCGAGGGGTCAGCAAGGACAGATCAGATTCCCCAATCTCCCCCACCCTTGCTGGGCTTCCCAAACCTGCGCTTTCCCACATCCAGCCAGCAGTGCCTTCATAGTACCTGGGGCTCACAAGCTCTGACCCCACCACAGCCTGCCCACTGCCATTCTTTGGCAGGACTGATCCTGTGGGTCAACACCCACCCCGTGGGGGACTCTGGGGGGCCATCCACGACCAGCACTTACCCTCTCAATCATGCCATTCTCAATGATGGGGACACCAGACTTGTAGCAGATCTTGTTCAAATCCCACGATCTGGAAAGGCAGAAGGAGGAGCTGAGAATGGGCATATCCCACAGGGGACATGGCAAGGGGTAGAGGGATGTGCAGGGCACGGCGGGGGTCCCTGCTCCCCATCTGGAGCTAGACTCACTTTCCGTACAGTGAGACTTGAACCTTGCTGGCGGCCAGGGCCGCCTCGAGGTGGAGCTGCAGGGCCTCCTGCGTCAGGATGTTATCCCCATCCCTCTTCGGGGTCTGGATCAACATCTGGGACGTGTAGACGGACTCCTCACCCAACTTCTCCTTGGTGTAGCGCAGCTCCTGGCTCACCCGGCTGCCTGCTGTGGAGGGGACCATAATGTGCTCTGTCAGTGTCAGGGCAGGCAGAGCCCCTATCCCACCAATTTGTCCTGCCCATCAGGATGCGCAGGGAATGGGATGGGCAGAATCAAGGCCACACTGCATCAGATGGTGCCATGTTAACTTACAGGGGCTTCTTGGTGTGGGGTTTCCCATCTGCTGTATCCTCTGGGTGCTCACACTCAAGGGATCCAAACAGGGACCACCACAGGATACACTGGACCAGGCATCCCCTTTCCCACCAACACTGTACTCAGCCCCAGAGCAGCTTGTTGGATTTGCTTTCCCCAGAAAAAAACCCATAGATAGATGGTGAAGCAGAGTGGACCCTTCCTGTCCACTCCCACCTTGCACAGTGGTGGGTGCTGCAGATGCCCAAAACCAGCACACAACATAGGAAACGAAACTGGGGACACCCCAGCTCCTCCATGGCATCCCAAGGCAGGCAGGCACCCTGAAGTCCCTGCAGGTGTAGGTTGCCCGAGGAGAGGTTTGGGGATGGGGGAGGGACATCACTCTTCCCTGTCAAGGCTCAGGGATCTGTCCCCTTTCAGCAGCAGGAGAGCTCTGAGCACAGCAGGGCCAAGGTTTCTGGCTGAAGCTGCCGACTACATTTGCGGCTGCCTCAGCATGGAAGAGGAATCCCCTCCCAGCCAGCGTGGCTGGAGCTGGGACCAAACCCTGCATGATCTTTTGCGTGGCTGAGCAGCATCCCAGGGACAGTCATCCCCATCCCCTTCAAATGTGGGGCTTCCATCCCTCCTGGCATAGCAAAAAGGAGACAGCACAGCCCATCGGAGGGCGGGAAGTGGATCCTGAGACCCAAGTGCACCGCTTGGCTGCCCTGCTCCCAGCCCCTTGCCCATGGTGGGAGGGATGCTGCCCTGGCACATTAGGGGTGTAGCCCCCATCCCAGTGCCACCCACTGGGGTACCCCAGGATGCCCAGTGTGGGATGCATCCCAAGGCAGTGCCGCTGGCAGGGGCGAGGCCAGCTCCTGCCCAGCCCCAGGAAAGCAGGGGGAGGTCACGATTCATCTACACCAGGATGCTCCCTCAGCAAGAGGCGGGGGCCCCAGCGGGCCTGGCCCCCCGCCAGCACCGAGGAGGCCGGAGCGAGACCGCAAATAAGGAGCAGAATCTTCCCTTTTAATGACTTATTATATGGGTTGGTGTTTTGGTTCTTTTTTTTTCCCCTGCTTTTTGGGAACGGGGAGGGCAAAGCATCTTTATTGTTCCTGGCTGGGCCAGGAAGCAGCTGGTGTCCATCAGATGCCAGTTGGGATGGACACTGTGCCAGGGACAGGGAGGGGGGGGACATGGCCACGGCTTTTGTGTGTGTGTCAGAGGGGATAGCAGCACCCAGGGTGAGGGGACAAGGACACAGGGAGGGTGGGTGTCACAGGCGGAGAAGTGGGACGCCCATCCCGTTCCCAGCAGGCTGGGAGGTCGGGCAGGAGGTGCGCCAAGCTGCTCTGATCTCAGCCATGCCACCCACGCCGAACCCAGGCGGGAGGTGGGACACAGCGATGAGGGGGTGCCCAACAGCGCTGCTGCTCCCGGGGGATGCATCCTGCTACGCCCTGCCGGCATCTCCGCCCAGCACGGCTGCGGGAGGAGCCACACATCTGCAAGCATGGGGTGGGGGGAAGCCCCCCGAAAAATTAAAGAGAAAAAAAAAAAAGAGAGAAAATAAAAAGCCGTCCCTTGTAATTAGTGTTAATTTGGAACAGGGCACTGCGAGCCGTCAGCAAGCTTCAAAGGCCGTGAGGAAGCCTCAAATTCCAACACCCTAATTAACCAAAGAGCAACATGAAAAGACAAGGCAGCGCACACAGGGCTGCCAAGGACACTTCAAACGGGCGCACGCCCGCCGGCCGGCCAGCCCGGGAGCGGGGCGAGATGCCCCATGCAGCCCCCCGGCCGGGGAGGAGACTGGGGGGGCACCCCGAGACCAACAATGAGCATGTTAATGAGGAACTGTATGTAAATTCTTCCTTTTGTTGTTGTTGTTGTGTTTTGTTTTTTTTTTTTTTTTGAATTCCAATTAACAAAGGCAGCCCTTGGCTTTTTCATGCAAAGGGCTCTCTGGTTCCAATCAGGCGTCCGGTCCTGCTTACTAACAGCCTGCTTTGCTCCCCAGCAGGGTTTGGCTTCACTGCCCTGGACCCCCACATCCCCCCCAAATCCTACAGGAGGGCTTGGGGGCAGGACAGTCCCCCACGGCAGTCACGCCTTGCAGGAGCATCCTCGCTGGGGTGGGCACTGCTTCGTGGTACCACAGGCTGGGAGTTTCACGCTGGGGGGTCGTGGGGTGCAGGCTCAGAGCAGCTTTGGCCGGTCAGTGGATTGGGACCCCATGCCCACTTGCACTCCCAACACCCGGGGTGCAGAGCAGGCTCCTGCCATACCCAAACAGGGAGAGCAGATGCCAAGGATGGGACAGGGTCCCTGGCAGTGAGGGTGGCTGTGTGTGTGGCTGCCTCCCATCCACGGGCCATGCCGGGGGAGCCCTCCTCGTAATTACAGCATCCGCCACAAAATTATAGAGTAGGGACGGAGTCTCCCTGCCCCCCTTCCCGGCCACCCTGCCTGAGCCATCTCCCTGCCACTGCTCCCCAAACCCTCCTGGCACAGGGCCCACAGCCATGACACTGCAGCCAGCTCACCCTCACACAGTGGGACCAACTTGTGCCCTCAGCTGCTCCAGCCAAGACAGAGCCTCAGCCCCTGTGATGTCCCCCTGCCCTGGAAGGGGTCTGATCACAGCTCGCTCCACATCCCCCCAGGGGCAGCTGGAACCTCCCAGACTCATCTCAGAAGTTTTGGGGTCAGATGAGCCCATGCCAGGTCCTGCTGCCCACAGTGCAGTTGCAAAGCCCCCCAGCTCAGGACTGGCCCCCTTGCAGCCACCCTGACAGTTATGACAGCAAGGAGACCTCCCACCAAGTTTCCCAGGGCAGGAGGTGGACAAACCCCGTGGCTCCTTGTCTCTAAGCACTCAAGGGTGGGGGGCAGCAGGCTGAGTGTGCCATGGCAGCATGTCTGGGTGGCACAGGGAGGGCAGTGGGTCGGGGCAGGCTGCCAGCCCCACACTGAACCCTCCCTGCCTGGCAAGGGTGAAGGTGAGGGAGGGATATGGGAGGTGCTGGGGGCCACAGAGAAGCACTGGTCTCCCCAGGAGACACATACTGCAAAGACCACTCAATGTCCCGTCAGGGTGGGTAGAGGCCATCGTCAACAGCACTGCCACCACACTGCAGACGGTACCCAAGCACTGCCAGTGTTGTCACCGCTTGGGTGACTTGGGTGGGGCAGGACGGTGGGGAGGGAGCGCTCCTGGGTACACATTCTCTCTTGGCCCCCAAAAATCAGGCCCTGTCCTGCTTGGTGTAATGGGGCTAAGGGATGTGGCAACAAATGTTGAGTCCTAGATTCAGCTGGTACATAGAGGGTGCTGCAGCCCTGACCCCAGCTCCAGCTGGGCCCACTAGCAAAGGACTTGATGAGCAGCCCCCTTTCTACAGCACATCCCAGTGCTAGGGTTGGAAATCACTACAAAGGCACAGCTGGGAGTGGGGCAAGGTCAGACTGAGATCCCCTGGGAAAAGCCATCCCCATGGGGAATCCTCTTTGCAGCACCCCCACTGATGCAAGAGGCACCCACGGGGGCAAACACCAGCACAGACTGAGTGCATCCCGCTGGCAGAGATGGGTGATTAGAGTCCCAGAGCCTTCGGAGGGATGCCAGAACCATCCTGCAACTCCAGCACTATCCCGTATCCCGGTGAGACGGGGTCCCGAGGCACCGCCCCAAGCATCCCTCGGCTGCAGCTTCCCCGTGCTGAGCGGCGTGCAAGCCGGAGGCCACCTTCAAAGTGTTGTGGGGCGGATTAGCTGGATTAGGGAGGCAGTGAAAGGACCCATGCTGCTCCGGAGGAAGTCTCGCCCAGGGCACACTGAAAGAGCCATTTTTACCTGTCCCGGCCGCTACCGCCAGCCTCGCCAAAAGCCCGGCGGCCCCATCCTGTCAAAACACGTCCTCCCGGCCCCATTCACCCCACGACTGGTCCCGGGAAGGGGGGCAGCTGCGTGGCAGATGGGTGCCCCCAGCAGCACGAAGGGATGGACGACGGCTCGGCGCTGCCCCAGCACCTCCAACTAAACCCAGCCCCAGAGAAGGGGCTCCCAACTAAGTCGAGAGGGGCGGCAGAAGACGGGGATGCCTTCAAAAAGCCAGCGGCGGAGGGGCTGAAAGGGCCCGTTTGGGGCCAGCTCCCCAGCCGCCGGCCCCGGCCGAACTCTTTTGTTTAACGGCAAAGCTAAATTAATGTCTTTATTACCCCAAATCGGGGGGCGGCGGTTCCCAGCACAGGGAGGGGGGAAGCCGGGAGATCGCACCGCCCCGGCCAGCGCCGAGGGGACAGCGCGACCCCCGAAAAAGAGAGGGGGGGGGAAAAAAGGGGGGAGAGGGGATTCAGTTGGGAACTATTCACCGCTAAGACTCCTGTCAGCATTGACATAAATTTCCACTGGTGTTGGCATTTAGGCATTTGCCATTTCCATATGTATAGGGCTGCCTGTACTAATTATGCTAATCACCCCCTCTGTTGGCTGCTGTGAAAAATGGCCACATTAGGCACTCCACTGCTTGCTAATGTCACTTAATGTGTGGTTGAAACATACATTCATCCCCCTCTGAATGGTGAAATTTTTCCACATTGCTGGCTTCATTCAGGCAAGAAATGAATTTTTTGAACTCAGACCACTTTTCCAGGCCCGAGGGAGAGGCAGATAATAAAACCCTCTTCTTGGGCCTTGGCGCTGCCCCCTCCCAGCCGCCAAAAAACATTTAAAACACACAAAAAAAAGAGCCCCTTCCCTAAGTCCGTAGATATGTCCAAGTTAAAAAAAAAAGACAGAGAGAGGAAAAAAAAAGAAAAAACCTACTTTCTAGGAAATAAAAAAAATATAAGTTGAAAAGAAAAGCAAAATGGGTAGGGGCAGATAAGCCACAGCCATCTGTAAAGAGTCTTCCAGTCTCTTTGGGTTAATTAGCAAAATTTTCCAGCCCAAAAAAGCTGACCAAGCTGTCAAGGAAGGGAAAAGGAAGAGCAAGAGGTTTTGCGCACACGTCCCAAAGACAAATAAATAAAGGTGAACTGCCTGGACCCCATCTTGTGGTAGGTGGGGGGCTACTGGATGAGCCTCCTTTCCCCCCCGCCCCACCTTCCCGAGAAGAAAGGCTCTTTCAGAGCCAGAGGGGACTTTGGAGCAGAGAGGAGAGCCAGGCAGGCAGGTTTTTCAGATAACAGGGACCTCAGCACTTCATGGCAGCAACACCTCAGCTGCCTCTCACTCCTCCAAGCCCCCGAGGATGGGGGCATGGGGTCCCCACACCATCTGGGGGCACAGATACCCAGACCCTGCAAACAGAGACGACAGCAAGGTCCTGAAGGAAAAATACCACCAGGCCAGGCAAGACAGTCCCCAGGGACCCTGGGCTGTCCCCTGCCTTCCCACCAAGCAATACCTGTGTCACCACATCCCAAGAGAAATGGGGTCCCTCTTCCCCCAGGACATCCATCTGGAGACAGAGTAGGGACATGGCAGACCAGGAGCCACCCCTTAGGAGTGAAGCCAGCTCCGTCCAGACCCTCGCAGGCATCTTTCTGCCCCAGACACAGGGACAAACTGCCACTAGAGCCCCACAACCTCTCAGCACCAGCCCCACACAGCCCCCTAGATTCACCCACTCCTTTCTCAGTCCCTGCACAAACATCCCACCCTACAAACCCACCCGCTGGCAGCAACGAGACCACCCACCTCTCCGTGTGCCCACCCAGGAATGGCTGTGGCATCCCACTCACCCCCACTGCTGCTGCCCCACACCCCTGCATGGGACCCACCAAGCACAGTGGGGACAGGGGCTGGAAACAAGGCCCACACAGACAGCGGTGAGGGTGCTCAATCCCCATCCTTGGCTTCCTGTTGTGGCTTTCTCATCCCTTATGGCCCTCTCTCTGCAAAGACAGTCATGGCATCTTCTCTCCCTCTTGCCCTGACATGGGGGGAAGCTCCAGGCTGCATCCCAGTCCTATCCTGGGTGCTGAGGAAGGGATGCCCTGTGCCAAGAACTGTTGCAGAGGTCAAGGAAGGACAAAAGCCACTGCCAAGAGGGTTGGGGGTGTCTCAGCTTCATGCCCCAAGCTGTGAACAAGAGAGCAAATTCCCCTCACCCCCATAAGATGCATCCTATTTCATCCCACCAGCATATTTGGGGTGTCCATGACCCCTCCAGGAAAGGGACAGGGTCTTCTCCAGGGAGACTCGGCAGCTCTTTGAGAGCGCGACGGCTGTGCGGGGCGCTTGGCTGTTCCGGTTAGGAATTAACCCGGCCTTCCTTTGAACCAGCCCTCAGCGCTATAAATCAGGCAGACCCATTCACCACCCAGGGCTCTGCCTGCCCAGAGCTTGCCTCCCCAGCCCCTTGGCCCTAAAGACATCCTGGGAGAGCCAGGAACAGCTGCCAGGTGTCTAGAGGTAACTCAACACTCGCTGCTAGCCAGGATTTCAAAGCCTCCGAGTGGCTAATTGCTTTGGAGGAGCCTAATTGAACATTTCCACAGTTGAATCCAATTTATGGGGTGACACAGTCTCCTTCCATCTCCCAAACAGGGATGCAGGTTAGGCATAACCCCAGAACACCACAGGAACCCCTCAGCCAGTCCCCTGGTCTAAGAACATTCCCAGAATTGGGACAGGGGACCCTCTGCTTTCCCACAGTGGCTGGGGTCACAGCTGAGGCTCAGGAGGATGCACCATCAGCATGGCCCGAATGCTGACCCCAGTCATGGGGCCAAAGCAGGGCTGCCCACCCTATTCCTCTGTTTGGGGAGGAGGGGGATGGGACAGCAGCACCATGCTCCCATGGGAAGCAGCTCCCTTCCCTCCCCTGCTCACCAGTATCCCAGCTCCCAGAGGGCTGAGCTCAGCCTGCAGCAGGGACTGCCTGGCACAGGCAGCGCTGGGACCTCACCTGGGTAAGGTGGTTTGGGCTGGAGCATCACCACGCCACAGCCCTCAGCCTGGCTAGGCAGAGGTAGGTGATTGGGTACAGTTGCCAGAGGCTTCCTGGAACCCTAAATCACCCTGAGCTGGGACCCACAAGGCTAGGATGATGAGCCTGGGACTTCCTGCACACATACCCTGCCCCTTAGACACCCCACAGCGCTGCCTCAGGGCTGGGATGAACCACACTCCCACAAACATCTCCTCACAGACCAAGAGGAGGCAGGAGCTCAGGTCCCCAGCACCCTGGGGATCCCAAACCTTCGGAACCAAGCTGATGGAACACCAACTTTGCCAGCCAAGGAGCAAGAACTGTGCTGCTTCAGCCTGGCACAGTGGTACCAGGCTCACTGCAGAGGACACACTCTCCAACTCTGCCACACACGCAGGAATGTGAGAAAGTAGTGGCTGAAAAAAATCCCAAAGCAGCTTCAAGTGCTCTGGATCCAACCACAGAGTCTGGGAAATTGTGTTGTGGTCTCCAGGGGCAGCCCAGGCCCTCCTGTCCCCCGATAATACCCATCCCCATACCAGCAGGATGGGGTGCAGCAATCAGGGCTGGGTATACACAGAGGATGCTTTGATCTCACCATAAAATGCAGAAGCTGAGGCCAGTGGTGAGGCAAGGACCTACAGATGGTTCTGGGGAAAGGAGGCAGCCCCACAGCTGATACATGAGACTGAAAGCGTCACTGCAAACTTTCCTTCCACATCCTGACCCACGTGTGCCTGCCAGGAACCCCATGGGACTAAAGCCATCCCAGACATATCGTCATTGGTGGTCACAGGTTGTGCCAACGCCTGAGGACGTTGGGGCTGTGCCACCCAGGAGCAAGGCACAGAGGGGTCTGCCCCAAGTGCACACTCCCGGGGGAAGAACCCTCCCAGGAAAGACAAGGAGGGGCTCTGAGTAGCACCCTTGGCATCGCATGCCATTCTCAGTCAGGCACCACAGATGCAGAGCAGGGGCTGTGCACAGACCCCAGTGCACCCATCGCCCAGGAAGGGGCACAACACCCCAGGTCAGCAGTGTTTCACCACAGAGTTAAAAAAAAAAAAATTAAATCCATCTTCTGACACTGAAGAAGATGAGTAGCCATGAGAAAGAGAAGGTTCCTGAGAGAGGCCCCCGGCACCCACATTACAGCCAGACCGCAGTGTGGGGGAAATTCCCCAAGAGCAACCGCATTTGCTTCTTGTTGTGCCCGTGCGAGCAGGGAAGCACAGTGGGGCACAGGAAAAGCTGGGGTTCTGGGCGCTTCCAGCTGTCCCCAGGCTTGGCCCCTTCCCCATCCCGCTCTCCACCCTGTTGTGCTGCAAGTCCCATTCCCCTTAACAGGAACAACCACAGCCGCTTTCCTGGCCACAGCTCTACAAAACGCTGACTCCTTGCTACCCCAAAAGCACAATAAAAATTCAATGGAGCCAGAGCCACGACCCGAAGTGAGGAAACCACGGAGGGAGAACGTCCCTCCTTCAGCAGCCACGGCTCAGGCGCTGGCTGGACCGGGAGGTATCACTGGATTTCTCTGCTACGTGTTGCAGTAGAAAGGGGTGATGGAGACGAGATCTGGGGAGGGGGGACAAATACCCCTGGGGAGTGGGGAGCAGGTGGGAGAGCCGGGCATTCCTGGGCAGGGTTCCGTGCATGCGTCTGTGTGCAAGCAGCCAGGGAGCTCAGAGCTCTTTTTTTTTTAAATAAAAAAAAAAAAAAAAAAAAAGGGGGTGGGAGAGCAAAGTTGCTTCTATTGTTGAACCAAATCCAAGAGTAGCTGAGGACCACACAGGGAGCGGGGCGTGGGGGAGGAGGCAGCGCTCCCGCACAAAGATGGCTGACACCCCTCCGCTGAGCAACATCTGCCCCTGCACAGCACCCCGCGGGGACCCCCGCCCGGGGGATCCCCCCACCGCGCCCGGCGGCACGGCCGGGGGTGCAATTCGGGGTGCTGCCCCCCCCGGGTCCCCCCAAAGCCAGAGGGAGGTGCAGGAAAAGCAAATCCCAGACCCGTGAAGCGGGGCTGCAGGGATTGGGGAGACAAAATCCACGCTGGAGTTATTAATAACAAAGGAGGGGGGGGATCAGCCGCTTCCACTCGGAAACGGGGATTTGCTCCTGCCTGATCCTGCCCGCGTTCCCGTCTACCCCGGGCCGGAGTCCCGGGCTGAGACTGGCGGCTCCGCGGCGCCGGCACTGCCCTGGTGCAGGGCTACTGCCGTTCCCAGGAGTTCTTCCCCCGGGGAAGTGGGTGTCCAGCATCATCCCCGTCGCACGTGTCTGCACCTTCGCGCGGGGACCCCCATCGGGACATGTGTGGGGGTCCCTCTGCAGCTCAGCACCACGCACCCGCGCAAGGCGCAGCCCGAGCGGCCGCGCAGACGGGACCCCGCTCGTGGGCACCTATGAGCCCGTCCTCCGCGGCCCCGCTGGTGGGACGCCCGGCGGCGGCATCCTCATCTTCCTCCTCCCGCCCCGCTCCCGCGCTGTCACCTGCCTCCCGGCCGGCTCCGCACTCCGCGCCGCGCGTGGGGGACAAAGCCGCGGCCGGGAGCGGGACTGGGACCGTTCCCACGGGCGGCCGAGTCCGCAGGGCCGCGCTTACCTTCCACCCAGAGGTGCTCGATGTCGGTCTCGATGGAGGCCACCCGTAGTCCCACGGCCAGCGCCCCGAATACCAGCAGCCCCACGAAGAGCACCTTCCCGCAGTGCCGCTGGATCCGGCAACCCAGGGCGAAGAGCAGCGCCTGAAAGCGGGCCCGCAGCCACAGCGGAGTCCTCTGGCCCACGGCCCTGCCCTGCGGAGGGGGCGAGGATCGGGTCAGCCCGGGAGAGGAGATGGGAGAGCCCCTGCCCGGGGAAGGGTATCCGCAGCGGGGCGGGATGTCCGCGGCCGCCGCGCTCCGTTGGCTGCGGAGCGGGATCGCGAGTGCCAGAGGTTCCCCGAGCCGAGGGACACGGGGGTCCCCGCACCCGCCCGGCCCGCCCCGGGCTCCTCTGCGCTCTCCGAACTCCCCTCCGCGGCCCGCAGCCCCCGCGAGAGCGGACGATGCTCGCCCCTCACTCACCTCGGGCAGCGGCTTGCGGCGGGCGGCGCGGAGCGGCGGCGGCGCGGAGCGGGGGGGCTCGGCCGGCATGGCGTGGCGGCTGGCG